>CAUJRU010000576.1:0-183589 GCA_963277665.1 Viscum album
TTTTGATAAATAGAAAATCCATTTATTTAATTGTTAGTATTTTTTATTCTATCTTAGCTAGCACCACTCTTTCTTTATCTAGAATCGCAACAACACACATTCATCTCTTCAAAGACCCCCGTTCACACATTCTCTGTTCTTTGAGTATTTATGAGTTTTGGGAAGCTCCCTTGTACATGTGAGAAGATTCACATGTAGAAATGAATATCCATATCAGTGTCCACTAGGTCGGTGACATAATACTACCATCACAACAGCTCCTTGATGGTGAGATCCTTTAGTGCGACCACTACAATGAGACACCAAGATAGTCTTCTCATGAAGCTTTCAGTGGACCAACAATACCAGCATTGGTAGATCTATCTGCACATGTGGAATTTCTATGGACATCTAACACTATCTATTTGATCTTATTCAACAACAACATGTTGAAACTCTCATCTTTAGTTCTACACTGCTAGGAGACACCCATACTTCACATGTTAAATATGTTTTCTAGGATACTGTTGACAAAACGGGGTATATATTGTGTGATGTAAATACCTATTGTGATTATGTTGGTGAGTACCTACCATGAGGCTGTGAACTTATCATGAGTGGGAGACACCTAAATTACTATGAAGTAATGACCATGAAGAGTTTGAAGGATACCATGAAAGGAACCCATAATAAAACGAAGGAAACCTATTGTGCAATGAAAATGAAATTATTATGAAGATGAATGTTTACTTATTTTGAGTACTTACCATGGGTAAATATGAACCTACCATTTGGGTAAATAGATACTGTGAGTTTTTTTTTAAATTACCGCATGAGTTTTTCTATGAACCATGAATTTATAATATGAATTTTCCATGAACCAACTTATAATTATTAGGAAGAAAGTTTATTTTTTCCACACTATCAGTATACCAAACGAACAAAAAATATGTCTCGCGATCAATATTTTTCATGGTTATTATATTGATTTCTTTATTCTGATAAAGTTCATATTTTGTATTCTACTATGTTTTAACATCATTTTGAAACTTTAAATTACTATAAATTTATTAAATTAATTTTTATTATTATATTTAATTTTAATTTTATTATACATTATCATGAGTATGTGAAAATTATTTGGTGGATAAAATATCATGGGAATTATTATTGAAATATTAATTTTCATAATATTTATTGTATGTTATGTTTTTTCATATATTTTGGGATATAAAATTGATTCAAGTTTATGAAACAATTTTTCATTGTTTTTTATTGTAATAATTATCATTAATGTTAATGATATTTTTCCATGTGATTTTAAGTTACTTCATGTATAAATAAAAGATATAGAAGACTCTTTATGTTCGAGTGGGATAGTTGAAATTGGGGTAACATATATATTTTAAGTGTTTATTATTTTTCTATTGTGTCTTTATATGATTATCCAAAGATATTATCCAATATATTTAGAGTTAATGGAATGAGTTTTCATTGTAATGAGAATAAAAAAATTATAATAAAACTATCTCAAAAATTATTATTCAAGAAATATTTACAAATAAAATTGAGATAATCACCGAGACAAAAACATACAAACTTCATTCAAGCATTGGACAGTACAACGTTGAAATATGACTACAGTCCGATTACCTTGATCATGAAGGAATTCATCATATTCATCATCAATTTTTAAATTGATCAATGATATTGAGATGTATTAAGTTTAAACCTCATCCACTCCATAGTTTTTTTAAAAGGAAATTCCTCCTTTATTAAAAGTAAGAGAAAGAAGAAAGCAAGGAAAGAGTACAAGAAAATTAGAGAAACCCCAAAACAAGGACTAATTCTTAACATTTTTCAGAAAATGCTCGGTTAGCCTTTGTTCTTCTTCTTTAAGAGAAATCAGCTCCACTCTTTCGCGTCCTCTTCCCCGACCTCTTGATCACCCTATGCTAGCACTTGCCCTGTTTGTAAGAACTTGAAGCCTTTCCTGCAGTGTCTTAGCATCAGTGCTATCATAACCCGAGCTATCCTCTGTTTCATTTTCAGAAGAAGCGTTTGTTTTTACAGGCGTCATCATTTGCTCTACATGTAACGACCCAAACTTTTTAAATAGTATATTAACTTACTCTTAACGATTTAATAGAGATGTTAATGGTTAATGCATAAAGAGGAGTCGATGGCTTCATCCAATAGACTCGAACCTTATGAAGCCCACTTATCAGAGCTTGGAAAGAAGGTAGCATCTGTGGGCTTCGCTTTGGACCAAGCCCAAGCCGAACTCCAGCGTGTCAAGATTGAACGGAAACGCATGCAGGAGAAGTTCAAGTTAGTAGAGATTACTACTAGGGCAATGTTATCTGAGCCTCCCTCAGATTCTCTCACCATAGCACACCTTACGCTTAGGTCATATACCGGTGTTATAAGGGGCTATGTGACGAGACCATATCTTCTTTGTGTAATCCTTTGGGATGAATGAATTGATATTTCTTCCTTTAGTGATGTTTGTGAAATTTCAAATGTCCAGTTAATTTTAGGATGTATTTTATTGATGAATTTTGAAAAAAGGATATTTTAAAATATTTATGTAAACCCTAAATAATTAATGATGTGTAATGATTTTCAAAAAATGGTCTTCTACAAAAGTGTTCAGTAAGGAATTTGGAGTCTAATAAGATCAACTTAATTTTTGATGAATAGTAAATTATGAATAGTGATTTTACGCTTAGGATTAGTAATGTGACCAAATGGATTAGTAATTTCACTCAAAAAAAGTTTTAATATAATTTAGTCACCTAGATTAAGTAATTTGATTCAATAAAATGGGTAAATAACGGTTTCATAAATTATTAGTCAAGTATTAGTTTTTTCGGGTGAATAGTTTTTTTTAATTAAAAATTTAATTAAAAATAATTAGAAAATTATTTTTATAAAAAGGACTTTATTTTTGAACTCAGAGCATTGATATTATGTTACGGTAATTTTTGGGGATTTTTCTGAAAAAATGAATTCTCGATGAATAGTGTTTTTATTTAAAAATTAAATTAAAAATATTTAGAAAATTATTTTTATAAAATGGATTCCATAAATTTAATTAGAGCATAGATATTTGGTTAAGGTGAAATTTTGAGATTTTTCTGAGAAAGATGAATTTTTCAGTGAATAGTAAAAATGCAGTTTTAGGGTTTCGGTATGTTTAATGACATCATAACTATTTCATGATGATGTCATGAGATATTTTAATGGTTGGCCGGCCAAGGGTGATGAATTATTGTTTTGGGGGCCCCATTTGTCCTAACTCCAAGGTAAATTCCATGGGAGAGCACATGGTTTTGAGAAAAGCACTTGTGAGGTGTCCCGTGGCCATTAATGCCTTGTCCCCTCACTTTCCCTATAAATACCCACCATTTCCTCCTTTAGTTTTCACTCCCAACTATCCCCCAACGAGGTTCTGGTCTCCTTACCTACCAAGGATTCCTCCCAAGGTTCCCCCAAGCCTTCAAGGTCCAAACCTTTGAGTTTTAAGAGTTACGTTTTAAGGTAAGGGATCCGACCTCTCTGTTTCTTTTCATGTAATCTCTTTTATGTCATTCCTTTTATGCTCCATGTTCTTATGTGAGAGTATGTTCTTTTATATTCCCTTTAATTCCATTTTCATGTTTATATGATGAGAGATCCCCTCTTACTCTCATCATTTCGTTTTATGAAAGTTTAAGTGACGCTGTTAGGCTGCCGAATTTTTAAGGGATTCTTTCACCCTTCTCATTTTTCAAGTTCGATTTTCATGTCAAGTCTTTCAAGTTCCTTTTTATTATGTTGGGGTATGATCTCTATATCTATCATACTGATCTCTTATGATCATATGATGAGAGACCCTATTTGATCTTGTCAAATCATTTTTTATTGAAGTTTAAGTGACGTCGTTAGGCTGCCGAATTTTCATAAGAGAAATCTTATTTTTGTCTCACTTCCATGTTTTTCATTTCATATGGTACATCTTTCAAATTTCATTACCATGTTCTTAAATCTCTTATATTCTGTACCCCTACTGTTTTATGGATCATTTATGAGTGGGTGACCCATGTCCCCTCTCTTTTCAATGTTTTCTAAAACCTTGTAACATAGCCGTTATGCTGCAGAATTTTCGTCTCAAAATGCCTCTCTCTTTTCTCAAAATTATTTTATGTTATAAAGTGAATACTGAAAGCTCTTATTTATACAAGGTTATTCACATATATATCAAAATTTTCTATTTTAAATTCTGGGATTTACATACATGAGACCCGCTTTCCCTTTCTGTGGGTTTAAAGTGACATTAAGATCATGTCTTTAAAGCAGTTTTTAAAACGTTATGATTATGAAATGAAACCCATTTATTTTATGCTATATGGGTTATTTATGAAATATATGATGATGATATATGTGTCTCACATGATAATAAAGGAAAATTTAAGGGTGCACCCTGATAGCGCTCTAATGCATTGGGTAATGATGTAACCACTAGAGATTACAATTTTCACGATACCTTGGTGAATAACCTTGGTAATTTTCAAATGAAACCTTGGGGATGGACCTTGGTGATATGTTCATGATTGTCTATGTTAAATGATGTAGACACATCTTCAAGTTATGAAAAATGTTATTTTTATTATGAAATGCCTCATGATTCCTTTCTCATGCATTAAAGTTCTTTTCTTGACCTTGTTGAAGTATCTCAAGTTCACATGTAAAATGTTTCTCTTGTTTCCCTTACTGGGCCTTCTGCTCACCCCTTCTCTTGATTTATGTCCCCAGGTTATGAGATGCAGTAATGAACCTAGGATGAACATAAGTAGAAGCCTTTCAAGTGTTTAAGAATAATGTTTTATATTGTTTTAATGTATTATGTTCCTGGTTTCCAAGACACTAAACCTTAAAGATCCTCAGTGTTGTGTAATGTAATGAAAGTTTATGTTATAAAAAGGAGGGATGCTATAGTTGGTATCAAATTATGGTTTATTTATTTGTGGAAATTAGGATGTAAAAACTTTAGGATGAACCCTATAGAAAATTTTAAATGTAGGAAAACTTCATGGTATTTTGGTAAGTACTGAGTAAGTGGTTTATCAAACAAATACATCCCTGTCTGGATACGAGCAGGTAGAGGAGGCTCAGGCACAGATGTACATAGGGGTAAAACCCAAAAACACCGCTTTGAGCTAGACTCGAACGGGAACTGGTGCACGATAACAGGCCTTGCTGCACTCTTGGTTACGACACTCCTGGGGGATATGTTTGGTTAATCACAAGCTTTTTATGAATCATTATGAAGGAATTATTGAAAAGTGTAATTGTCTAAGCATGAAGTCTTAGTTAAAAGATTCATAAATGAAATAAGTTTCTCACTAAGGTTTTATTCTTTTAGAAAATGGCGGGCAATAGGAGGAACCGTGCAGATGGTGACCGCAATGCACCATGTGCTGACGGCCCTCCGATGGAAGCCGGAATGGAAACATTCATGCGAATGATGAACCAACTGACTCAAGTTATGAGTAATAACTTGAATCAAGCTGAGAGGACGATCTCACCACGAAGGGAACAACATTATGTTGAGTCCTTTATGCGTCAACGACCACCAACATTCAGTGGATCTACTGACCCATTGGTTGTGGAACAATGGATAATCTCCATTGAAAAGATCTTTTCTGTACTTCATTGTTCGGAACAAGAAAAAGCCACCCTTGCTGTTTACCGCCTAGAGAGAGAAGTTGATCAGTGGTGGTCACTGATAAAAAACACAAAGCCACGAGGAGATATGGAAGCTATGGAGTGGGAAGAGTTCTGGGGAATATTCTTTAATAATTATTTCCCTCGTTCGATGAGAACAAAAATGGAGAAAGAATTTCTCGAGCTAAAGAAAAAGGAGAATGAATCAGTTGGAACCTACGAGATGAACTTCACAAGGCTTTCCCGTTATACCTCAAGCTTTGTCGTGGACCCTAATGGGAAGTTTGATAGATTCTTTGGTGGACTACGACCTCATCTGCGGAAGAATCTAGCCAACAGGGACTATGATAGCTATGAAGGAATAGTTCGAAGTGCTATTAAAGTTGAACTAGAGTTTGGGGAGACACAGTGGTCTCACAAATCTAATGAGAAGAAGAGAACTCTAGAACCAAGCCTGGGAAGAATTTTTGATCAGGAAAGAGGTGGAAAGCATATGCAACATGCCACATGCAATAAATGTGGGAAGAATCATTCGGGGAACTGCTTGATCGGAAGTGGTAAGTGATACAGGTGTGGAAAAGAAGGCCATATTTCTCAGAATTGTCGTAGTGATGTGAAGCCTCAAATTCCCAACACTAACGATAGAGGAAAGATGGTTCTAGACCTACCCGAAGTCACATGCTTCAAGTGTGGACAGCTTGGGCACTTTTCTAATCAATGTCCAAATCCGAGGGCGGTGGAGGGGAATCACCATCAACCTCGGCAGAGGCCAAGGGAGCAAGGTCGTACTTTCTCTACCACAACAACTGAAGTTGAAGTTCCAAATGATGTGGTAGCAGGTACTCTTGTTGTCCTCTCAAAACTAGAAAGTACTTTATTTGATTCTGGTTCTACGCATTCCTTTATTTCCTCCAAGTTTGCAAGAAATATAGAATCAATCCCCGAACTGCTTGAGCTAGAATTGTCAGTCAAGACTCCAAGTGGGATTATCCATGCATCAACAATGTTTAGAGACTCTAGTGTTTACTTTGGTGAGAACAATCTTATCGCAAATCTAGTAGTCATTCCCATGATGGAATTCGACATTATACTAGGGATGGACTGGCTCTCAAAGTATAATGCTAAGATCAAATGCAGAAGTAAGGAAATATCAGTAGTCTTGAATGAACGACCTACAGTTATCTTCCAAGGGGAGATATCCCAAACTGATCCCTATCTAGAAGCACCTCCTATAGCTTTATTTATGGAGTTAATCGGTGATGATGAAGAAGGAAAAGGGAGCATACAAATAGAAGATGTTCTGATTGTTCAGGAATACATGGATGTATTTCCTAAGGAGTTACCTGGACCTCCCCCAGAAAGAGAGGTAGAGTTATCCATTGAACTCATACCTGGGTCTCAACCAATATCAAAGACTCTGTATAGAATGGAAAATGTAGATCTAGAAGAGTTAAAGAAACAACTCCAAGACTTGTTGTAGAAGAGGTTTATCTACCCGAGTGTGTCTCCTTGGGGAGCACTAGTTCTCTTTGTGAAGAAGAAGGATGGATCAATACGGCTATGCATTGATTATAGAGAACTGAATGGGATCACAGTGAAGAAAAAATACCCTCTTCCAAGAATTGATGATTTATTTGAACAACTTCGTGGGGCTCAATTATTCTCCAAGATTAACCTTCGATTTAGTTATCATTAACTGAGGGTGAAGAAGGAAGATATTCCAAAGACTGCCTTCCGATCAAGATATGGGCATTATGAGTTTACTGTTATGCCCTTCAGTTTGACTAATGCTCCTGCTATTTTCATGGATTTGATGAATAGAGTCTTTAAGGACTACCTTGATAACTTTGTGGTAGTTTTTATTGATGATATTTTGATATATTCAAAAAGTAGTGAGGAGCATGAAGATCATCTGAGGGTTATTTTGAAAACTCTGTGGAAGGAGAGGCTCTTTGGAAAGTTCAGCAAGTGTGAGTTTTGGTTACAACAAGTGGCTTTCTTGGGGAACATCGTAACCAATGAAGGAATCTCCGTTGACCCTACAAAGACCATGGTTGTGGAGGAGTGGCCTCAACCCACAACAGTAACTAAGATTCATAGTTTCCTTGGTTTAGCAGGATATTATAGGAGGTTTGTGAAAAACTTTTCACGGCTTTCTAATCCACTAACCAAGTTGACTTGAAAAAGGGGTTAAGTTCATCTGGACAAAGTAATGCGAGGAAAGTTTCCAAGAGATGAAGAAGAGATTGGTTACTGCACCTGTGTTAACACTACCCTCTATCGGAGAAGGATTCTTTATTTTTAGCGATGCATCTCTGAAAGGGCTTGGGTGCGTCCTCATGCAAAATGACAAGGTAATTGCTTATGCATCTCGACAGTTGAAGATTCCTGAGCAGAATTATCCTATGCATGATCTAGAGCTAGCGGCAGTTGTTTTTTCTCTAAAGATATAGAGGCACTATCTTTATGGGGAGAAATGTGATATATACACCAACCACCAAAGTTTAAAGTATATTTTCACGCAGAAAGAATTGAACATGAGACAAAGGAGATGGTTGGAGCTTATTAAAGACTATGATTGTTCAATTCATTATCACCCTGGAAGAGCAAACAAAGTCGTGGATGCGTTAAGCAGGAAAGATCTTGTTTTTCTGGCAACAATGAGGATCCTAGGAGATACCTTGATTAAAGATCTATTAAAACTAGACATGGGAATTGTAAGGTAAGGGACATCATCAACCTTATCCCAAATTATTTCTCAACCTTAATTACTAGAGAAGATCAAGAAGGCTCAAAAAGAAGATCATTTGCTGCAGGAGAAGTTTGAGGCTGTAAAGGGTGGGAAGTTCCCTGATTTCAATATTGATCAAGAAGGTGTATTGAAATTTCATACAAGACTATGTGTTCCATCTATTCCGGAGATAAAGAAAGAATTAATGGATGAAGCTCATAGCTCTACCTTCTCTATACATCTGGGAAGTACTAAAATGTATAGAGACCTTCGTGATCATTATTGGTGGGATAACATGAAGAGGGAGATTGCTGATTTCACTATAAGGTGTCTGGTGTGTCAGCAAGTGAAGGCAGAATGACAACTTCCCAAGGGGGTATTACAACTGCTACCCATACCAGTATGGAAGTGGGATAATATCACCATGGACTTTGTAACTGGTCTCCCAAAAACATCCAAAGGAAATAATGTGATATGGGTTATTGTGGATTGTCTCACCAAGACCGCCCATTTTATCTCTATTCGGGAAGATTTATCTCTAGATCAACTTGCCAAGATATACGTAAAGTAAGT
This sequence comes from Viscum album, assembly GCA_963277665.1. Classification (NCBI taxonomy): domain Eukaryota; kingdom Viridiplantae; phylum Streptophyta; class Magnoliopsida; order Santalales; family Viscaceae; genus Viscum; species Viscum album. The sequence continues at coordinate 8,993 of CAUJRU010000576.1, forward strand.
GGTGAGGCTGTATGGGGTACCACTATCCATCGTGTCTGATCGTGATCCAAGATTCACATCAAAATTCTGGAGAAGTCTTCAACATGCTCTGAATACTGAATTGAATTTTAGTACGGCCTATCATCCTCAAATTGATGTACAATATGAAAGGACTATTCAGACACTCGAATACATGTTCAGATTATGCTCAATGAAATTTAAAGGTGGATGGGATCAACACCTCCCATTAGTTGAGTTCTCCTATAACAACAGCTTCCATTCGAGTATTCAGATGGCACCCTATGAAGATCTATATGGAAAGCGATGTAGAACTCAAACTTGTTGGGATGAATCTGGTGAGAGAAAGCTTCTTAGTCCTGATCTTGTGCAAGAGATGACAGAACAGATTCATGCCATCCAACAACACATAAAGGCTGCTCAGAGTCGGCAGAAGAGCTATGCTAACAACCGTCGAAGGGACTTAGAGTTTGGTGTTGGTGACAAAGTCTTCCTTTGAATTTCTCCATGGAAGAGAGTCATGTGGTTTGGGAAGAAAGGGAAGCTCAGCCCTAGGTACATTGGCCCCTATGAAATCCTTGATCGCATAGGAGTAGTGGCCTATCGTCTAGAACTTCCACTGAACCTAGATCAAGTTCATGATGTCTTCCTTGTATCTCTCTTGAGGAAGTACATACTCGACCCTTCACATGTACTGAACCCAGAGGTGGTACAACTGGAACATGACCTCTCTTATGAGGAGCAGCCAGTGGAGATCTTGGACCGTAGAGACAAGGTTCTACGAAACAAGACTACCCACCTTGTGAAAGTGTTGTGGAGGAATCATAAATATGAAGAAGTGACTTGGGAGCCAGAGGAAACAATGAAGCAAAAGTACCCTCACCTTTTTTACTAGGCCTCGAGTATAAAATTTCAAGGAAAAAATTTCTTAATGGGGGAAGAATGTAACGACCCAAACTTTGTAAATAGTATATTAACTTACTCCGAACAATTTAATAGAGATGTTAATGGTTAATGCAGAAAGAGGAGTCGATGGCTTCATCCAGTAGACTTGAACCTTATGAAACCCACTTATCAGAGCATGGGAAGGAGGTAGCATCTGTGGGCTTCGCTTTGGACCAAGCCCAAGCCGAACTCCAGCGTGTCAAGCTTGAACAGAAATGTCTGCGGGAGAAGTTCAAGTTAGTAGAGATTACTACTAGGGCAATGTTATCTGAGCCTCCCTCAGATTCTCTCACCATAGCACACCTTACACTTAGGTCATATGTCGGTGTTATAAGGGGCTATGTGACGAGACCCTAGCTTCTTTGTGTAATCCTTTGGGATGAATGAATTGATATTTATTCCTTTAGTGATGTTTGTGAAATTTCAAATGTCCGGGTAATTTTAGGATGTATTTTATTGATGAATTTTGAAAAAAGGATATTTTTAAATATTTATGTAAACCCTAAATAATTAATGATGTGTAATGATTTTCAAAAAATGGTTTTCTACAAAAGTGTTCAGTAATGAATTTGGAGTCTAATAAGATCAACTTAATTTTTGATGAATAGTAAATTATGAATAGTGATTTTACGCTTAGGATTAGTAATGTGACCAAATGGATTAGTAATTTCACTCAAAGAAAGTTTTAATATAATTTAGACACCTAGATTAAGTAATGTGATTCAATAAAATGGGTAAATAACGGTTTCATAAATTATTAGTCAAGTATTAGTTTTTTCGGGTGAATAGTGTTTTTTAATTAAAAATTTAATTAAAAATAATTAGAAAATTATTTTTATAAAAAGGACTTTATTTTTGAACTCAGAGCATCGATATTATGTTATGGTAATTTTTGGGGATTTTTCTGAAAAAAATGAATTCTCGATGAATAGTGTTTTTATTTAAAAATTAAATTAAAAATATTTAGAAAATTATTTTTATAAAATGGAGTTCATAAATGTAATTAGAGCATCGATATTTTGTTAAGGTGAAATTTTGGGATTTTTCTGAGAAAGATGAATTTTTCAATGAATAGTAAAAATGTAGTTTTAGGGTTTCGGTATGTTTAATGACATCATAACTGTTTCATGGTGATTTCATGAAATATTTTAAGGGTTGGCCGGCAAAGGGTGATGAATTATTGTTTTGGGGGGCCCATTTGGCCTAACTCCATGGTAAATTCCATGGGAGAGCACATGGTTTTGAGAAAAGCACTTGTGAGGTGTCCCTTGGCCATTAATGCCTTGTCCCCTCACTTTCCCTATAAATACCCACCCTTTCCTCCTTTATTTTTCACTTCCAACTATCCCCCAACAAATTTATGGTCTCCTTACCTCCCACGGAGTCCTCTCAAGGTGCCCTCAAGCCCTCAAGGTCCAAACCTTTGAGTTTTAAGAGTTACGTTTTAGGGTAAGGGATCCGACCTCTCTCTTTCTTTTCATGTAATCTCTTTTATGTCATTCCTTTTATGATACATGTTCTTATGTGAGAGGATGTTCTTTTATATTCCTCTTACTTCCCTTTTCATGTTTTTATGATGAGAGATCCCCTCTTACTCTCATCATTTCGTTTTATGAAAGTTTAAGTGACGCCGTTAGGCTGCCGAATTTTTAAGGGATTCTTTCACCCTTCTCATTTTTCAAGTTTGATTTTCATGTAAAGTATTTCAAGTTCCTTTTTATTATGTTGGGGTATGATCTATATATCTATCATAATGATCTCTTATGATCATATGATGAGATACCCTGTGTGATCTTGTCAAATCATTTTTTATTGTAGTTTAAGTGACGCAGTTAGGCTGCCGAATTTTCATAAGAGAAATCTTATTTTTGTCTCAATTCCATGTTTTTTATTTCATATGGTATATCTTTCAAATTTAATTACCATGTTCTTAAATCCCTTATATTTTGTCCCCCTACTGTTTTATGGATCATTTTTGAGTGGGTGACCCATGTCCCCTCTCTTTTCAATGTTTTCTAAAACCTTGTAACATAGCCGTTATGCTGCAGAATTTTCGTCTCAAAATGCCTCTCTCTTTTCTCAAAATTATTTTATGTTATAAAGTGAATACTCAAAGATATTATTTCTACAAGGTTATTCACATATATAACAAAATTTTATATATTAAATTCTGGGATTTACATACATGAGACCCGCTTTCCCTTTCTGTGGGTTTAAAGTGACACTAAAATCATGTCTTTAAAGCAGTTTTTAAAACGTTATGATTATGAAATGAAACCCATTTATTTTATTCTATATGGGTTATTTATGAAATTTTTTATGATGATATATGTGGATCACATGATAATAAAGGAAAATTTAAGGGTGCACCCTGATAGCGCTCCAATGCATTGGGTAATGATGTAACCACTAGAGATTACAATTTTCATGATACCTTGGTGAATAACCTTGGTAATTTTCAAATGACACCTTGGGGATGGACCTTGGTGATATGTTCATGATTGTCTATGTTAAATTATGTAGCCAAATCTTCAAGTTATGAAAAATGTTATTTTTATTGTGAAATGCCTCATGATTCCTTTCTCATGCCTTAAAGTTCTTTTCTTGACCTTATTGAAGTATCTCAAGTTCACATGTAATATGTTTCTCTTGTTTCCCTTACTAGGCCTTCTGCTCACCCCTTCTCTTGATGTATGTCCCTAGGTTATGATATGCAGTAATGAACCTAGGATAAACTTAAGTATAATCCTTTCAAGTTTCTAAGAAGAATTTTTTATGTTGTTTTCATATATTATGTTCCTGGTTTCCAAGACACTAAACCTTAAAGATCCTCAGTGTTGTGTAATGTAATGAAAGTTTATGTTATAAAAAGGTGGGATGTTATACTACAGCAGTCTTCTCTACCGCCATTGTGGAAGCAACCGGGGGCAGTGTCTTCTGGTGAGAAACAAGCTGAAATCCTTCATTATCCACAAAAGGTTTTGTGGAAGATTGAAAAGCCTTAGAGATGACCAGGGAGTCATAATATAAAGTTTGTTTACCTTTTCGATTCACAGAGGGAGTCAATTTTTCTTGAAAGAGTTGTTGATCAACCTCGAGCTGTGTTTATTCCTCTATTGCATGTTCTTTTCTTTTTCTTAGAGTATCAACATGTTAGATATTTTCCGCATCCGTACAAATCTCAACCCAAGACTTCTTCTAATTTTCAGGGAATGTACATACCTTGGGTGAATCTGGTCGGTCGCCCATAACATTAGATTTAGATACTGCTTCATGAGCAGCACCTTGCACCTCTTTCTCAAGATGATTAGAGATTGTTCTTAGGTCTTGCATGATTTTACCCATGTTTTTGTCATCCTCAAGCAACAACTGTGATTCCGATTTCCCAGAAGAGGCATATTTTTCCTTCTTGAGACAGTTATTGACATTATGGCCACACAATGCACAAAAGATGCACACTAAAGAACGCTAACAAGAAGATAAATCATGTCCAATAACATTGCAGACCTTGCAGAAATTAGGCATTTTATCATAAACAATCTTTAGCTAAATAATATCCTCATCAGTAGCAAGCATCACTTTGTTAACAAGAGTAGAGCCCAATTCAATATCAACCATAAACCTAGCAAAGTGGCCAAAATGGGCAACTTCTGTCTGTTTATCAATTTTTATTGGTATACCAATGGATAAGGAAATATGATATAATATTTTAGGATGCCAAATTATCTAATTTAATCCATAAACTCTAACCCAAATCTGAGTCATAGAGCTACCAACTTCCAAAGGGTTGAACTTTTTATCCCATTCCCTTAAATGAATAATTCTAGGTTTGAGGGAAATGGAACCAAATCCCCATGCTCTAACTTTTAATTCATCAGTGGGGAAAATCATATGGAAATATCCCCGACCAAGCGAGACACCCTTCCATGTTGAGAAGCCCCAAATTAGAGAAATATGTTCCTTGAGATCATCAATTTTTATAGGTTTTGTAACCTAAGGAAGGAAAAGACGAGCAATGATTGATTACTCACCCATTTTGAGCCTTTCAGAGACCGCAATAGGACCCTCTTTAATGTGCGCAGTATTCCCCTTTCTTGTAATGGAAGAATCAAGCCCACCTTTAAGATGTGTAAAGGAGCGAGCACTACCATCCTGTCTAACAGCCACAGAACTCTCCAAAGCTGGTTCATTTGTACCTGCTCCAATAGAGACAAATCCATCCGGTGTAATAGATATGTCATTTTGGGCCTTCTTTCCAGCAGCCATGGACATTTCCTTTGCTCTGAAACCTCCCTCGACACCTCCCTCGATAGGCACTGAGGCATCGCAGACATTCACGTCTACCTGAGACGATCTCCCGCCAGTAGAGCCCTTCCCGCAGCCCCTGTCATCGCCATCAAGGTCCTTCATCCCTTGGCTGGCAGTAGCCCGCCGCTCACCACATCCGCCACATACAGTGTCTTCCTCACAGCACCAGACATCGCCTCCACCTCGCCTCTCGTGCCATTCGCATCCACTGAGTTCCCATCACCGACAGCTTTGGTCACCACCTTCGAAGCACGAATACAAAATCCACTGGCCACAGGAGATCGATAAGAGTCAAACCTACCAAGTGGAAATAGATCCACAGTAGGGACTTCCATCTCGATCGATCCAAAATCCTAGATGCCGCAAGTTGTAGAGAGAGAGAGGGAGTCTCGCCTCTCTCATCCCCACTATGGGAAATACCCCATAGTTTTTTTATTTTTATTCTATAATTTTCTATTTTATTTCTTCTTACCCTTAGTTTTTATTCTAGAGTTTTCTTTTCTCTCTTCCCATTAAAAATATATCATTCTGATTATTCCACCAATTTAAAATTATGTTTAGTTTGTGAATCCATGAAAGTTTTTTGGTGGATTGTGACTCTTAAAAAATTTAGGGATTATACTACAAGATAAACAAAACTTATGTCTATTTTTAATTGGGTTATCACACCCTATCAAAATTTAGGAACTAGTGAATATTGGTTTCCTAATGGAATAGATGAGATTGTGGAATAGATTAGGATATGGGTTATCCAAACTACTATAAAAAACATCATGTGTTATTTTTTTTCTAATGTGTATTTAACATGGTTTAGTCACAATGATTATCATATTCAATTAAATAGTTATAAAATGAATATTTAACCCCACTAGTGAATAATTCCTTGCACTGAGACCCAAAAATTGGTATCAGATGGTGGTTATTTGTTTTGTAATTGGTTTTCACTATTTCATTATCTTTATTTGAACTAAACATTATCATCTACTTATCAGTTTAAGGAAAAGATCCAATACTTTGTTATTTCACGTCAGGAATTTGAGATGTTGAATCCCATTAGACCACCCCACATAAATGGAAGTCACTATGTCTATTGAAAGATTTTATGGAGGTATTTCATAAAAATATGGGTCTTTAATATTGGTCAATTTTGTGAAAACCATATAAATTACCTTGTGTAGATTTAGAAAATCCAACAGTTAATGTTTCTACAAAATGTGTGCTGAAATATAAAATTTTGAATTATTTATATTATTATTTATGTAAAAAAAATTTCTAGCCATATTTCATAATGTAAAAATGATGTTGACATCTGGAGAAATTTAAAAGTCCCTCATAATGTAACTATCAAGTTTCATAAAATTGAGCTAGAAATTCAGAGTGGTGAGTTACAAGAATTTATAATAACTGATCAAGAGAGAATTAATGTTAAGAATTAAAGATTTAAAAAAATTATAAAAAATGGTTGAACTCAAGGATACCATAATGAATAATGGTATTTTCAAAATGTTTTTTGGAGATCTACCCAAAAGGTGGCACTAAGAAAATGTATCCATTAAATTGAGTAAGAATTTTACTAAATATTTAATAGATGAGATGATATGATCACTTCATTAATAAGATTTGGAATTGAAGAATGGAAATGATGAATATCATGATATAAGGAAAGGTATGACATTCTAATATAATATAAATGTTACTGTTAATTCCTATTATTTTGAGTTACCGAAATGTGAGAAAGATGAAATTGTAAATTCATCAAACACTGTCTACTTGCACATGAAAGGAAAGATATGATTTAAGAAGTGTCCTAGAAGATATCACCAAAAAAGTAATAGAAAGGGAAAAAATATAGGTAAAAGTAACAAATTGTATGTTTTATAGTTAATATAGTATGAGTATAAGTAAAAGGATATATTAAGATAGACAATCCTAAATTAAAACAACAATTAAATGTTAATAAACATGAGAATGAAATAATGTGAGAAAATCATGCTGGATAGAGCTATACAAAAGTGTCAAACACTGGTAGTGATGGTTTTGAGAGTTAAAAGGAACTATCCAATAACTTATTCATGGAAACAAAGGATAATAAGGTAAACACTAATTCTAATTATATTTTTAGTTATTATTTTGATATTGAAAAGGAAGTTAAGTAATTAAATAAACAAAATTGAATATTTCAAGGTGATATTTTTAGAATGGTTGAATTATATAGAGAACTAAAAAAAGAAAATGATAAAGTTAAAAAAGAGAAAAATGATGGATATTCTGAACTAATTATTCCTAATGTTGATAATGAAATACTAAAATATCTCATTTCAAAAATTGATGGAGAACAATATAAAGGATTTAAATTATTTTGTGAGGATTTAGATTAAATTTGAATGGAATGTAAAATGATTAATAATGAAAATAAGAATAAAAACATTAAAATAATAAAATGTGGAATTAAATATCATGTTCAAATATGAAAATATTTGATGACGAGGAAGTCATTCAAAAATATAATGAAAATATTAAAATGGAAATAACAGGATTCAAAAAAATATTATCTATTATTGTTCATGGAAAGGAATAATTTGATAAGATGATGGCCTTGAACAAAATAATGAAAAAACTATCTTTGTATATAATAGACATATTTCTAATATATACATAAATACCATTATTAAAATTATTAAAGGAAATTTTTCAAATGTTATATGATGTAGATTTAATATCAATGAGCATTATGAAAAAGATTGTTCTTTAAGATTTACCCAATCACTAGGCCACACCAATAATTTTATTTATAAGATTCTATCCACTATATTACCCAATAAAAAACATATAAAACCTATATAAGTTTCTAATAGTTTTATTACTAATCTAGTTGGACTAAATATAGCTTGGGTACTAAAACAATTATCTATTTAATATTTTTTTATACAAAACCTTCCCGAAGTTTCATATAGATATATGGTACATGGACAGAGGGTTCTCAAAGAACATGAATGGAGACCTCTCAAATATTTTATATTTTAAATATTATGATTGAGGTACATTCACTTTCAGTGACAACAATATAGGCATGGTTAATGGTTTTTGATATGTTGGTATAATAAAATCTAGTATAATTTCTAAAGTATTATATGTATTAGGATTAATACAAAATTTAATTAGCATATCAAAACATTACGATGATGTTATGATAGTAAAGTGTTAATATAATAATTTTCTATAAAGGTGATAATGTTTTATGTTTTTTGAATATAAAATAAAATAAATATTCTATAGTTTTCTTAGAACCAACATCAAAAAATTAATTTTCTTAAATACTATAAAAATAGATAAAATTTTGGGCATAAATGGTTGGTATATTTTTATCTTCAATAATTGTAATATCTCAAAAAAATTGATGGGTTCTACAATTTCCAAAATTTACTGCTAGTATGTTTTTATGCATCTGATTCTTGTCTACAGGGTTAACATCACAAAGAGTATTTAAGATATTTAAAGTTGGTTAACAATACCAGCTATTTATAATGTATTCTTCTAAATTTATTTATACCCATGAGAACTACTTGTTTTGGTAGTAAGATATATGTGTTTGAAATCATTGATGATTTTAGTAGATTCACTTGGACTATTTTCTTATCCAATAGAAGTGAAACCATAAACTGGTATTTTACATTATCTAAAAAAATTAAAAATTAAAAAGTTCATTAATTTCATAAATTGGAAGTGAAAAAGGAGGTAAATATGTTATCTTATAAATTGAGAAAATTTTGTGAAGAAAATAGATATTTCCAAAATTCTTCTTCCATTAGAACACTACAAAAAATGGTGTGGTAGAGAGAAAAACTAAAATATTCAAGGAATTGAACGGAAAATTATTAATGAATTCAACCTAATTTTTTTTCCTTTAATAAGTTAAAAATACTTACTATATATTAAATTTTTTTACATTAAAACCATGTTAAAGAAAACCCCTTATGAAAATGTAAATGAAATTTAACATGATATTGGATAATTTTAAGTATTTATCCATAGAGTTTATATTTTTAATAATAAAGATGATATGGAAAAATTAGATTCTAAAATTATTGGATAATGTTTCAAGGATATTCAAATAATATTAAATATAATAGATTTTATTAGAATAGAACCATTTTAATGGAGGAATATTTAAATGTAATGTTTATTGAAAATAATGAAAAATACATTATGGATTCTATATAGAATTTAATGATTTCAATTTTGAAGAAGATAAACATGAAAATCATAATTCACCCATTTAAAGGGAGTATATCCCTTCTCAATATGATCCAATGAATTGGAAAACACACAAAGATCATTCATTAGAAAATTTAATTTGAAATGTTAAATGTGGAATAAGAACTAGAAAATTAGATTTAATTTTTTGTGATAATTCCTTCTTTGTAGCTAATTTTGAGCATGTTAATATCAAATAATATTTGAATTATTCAAACTTAATAATTGTTATACATTATGAAATTAACCAACTTTACAAAAATAAAGTCTAGAATCTAGTTGAGTTACCTAAAGATAAACTATCTATAGAAACAAAATATATTTTCAAAATAAAATGGATCAATCTATTAATATAGCTAGAAATAAGGAAATATTAATTTACCAAGGATATTTATAAGATTAAGTAATAAATTTTAAACAATCGTTTTCAATATTTTTCAGATTAGAGGCTATTCATATTTTAATATCTTTTTCAAGTTTTTAAATTTTTAATTATTTCAAATAGATGTAAAAAAGTCATTTTTAAAGGTGTAATTTCATAAGACGTATATGCTTGTCAACCACCTAGTTTTGAAAAGGTTTAATTTACAAATCATATTTTCAAGATTAATAAAAAATTATATGTTATATAGAAATATCCATAAGCTTGGTATCATAGAATAAAAATATTTTTATTAAAAAATGGGTTAAATAAAGGAATGTTTAATCCAACAATATTTTTAATGAAAATTTATTCTGATATTTTAATTTAAAAAATATATTTTTATGATATTTTATTTGGTTCTATAAATGATATACTTATTAATGAATTTCAAACATAATGACTAATGAATTTGATACGAGAATAATGGTAGAATAAAAAATTTTCCTTGGTCCAGATATTTTAGAAGGAAAAGATGGTATTTTTCTAAACTAATGAAAATATAATAAATATTTAGTTTAAAAAAATCAATATTGATTCATGTAAAACGATAAGAAACCAATGATCACTAATTCTAAACTGGATGTGGATGAAAAAATAAATTATATAAATGATAAACTATAGAGGAATAATATGAATTATAGAATATTTAATTACTTCATGGCCTGGTATTATTTTTGTTTTTTGTATGTGTGCAAGATAATAGTATAATCATAAATAAATTCATTTAAATTATGTTAAAAGAATAATTATATATGATAAAATATCTATCAACATTGGTTTATTTTACTTCAATAAAAAAATATTCGAATCTGTTATAATTTTATAACCCTGTCTTTGGAGGCTACAATCCTGATAGAAAACTAACATTAGTTATGTGCATATAATATGTGAATGTTTAATATTATGGATTTCTAAAAATTAATTTTTAGTTTCTTTTTCCACAGGTTTGGCTGAGTACATTACTATTTGAAATTGTTACGCATATATCCTCTAGATAAAATAAACTCTATATGATTTTCATATTGAATTTTATAAAAATCCTTTATTCCATGATAATAAATCTTCTATTTCTATATCTAAAAATACTTTAAAATATTAATACCAATCATATTGATGTTATATTTAATTTCTTAAGATATCATGTTAATAATGGGACATTTTTTTTGGAATGCATTCCTACAAAAAAATAACTAGAAGACATATTTAATAAAGTTCTAGATTTAATGATATTTGAAAAATTAAAATTTGAAGAGGTCATGATTGGAATTTTATTTTTGAAACCATGTTAAACTATATTTTATTGTTTTTTTACCTAGCTTTTGTGATAATTTCATAAACATAGGGGGATTTCTCCTCTATTTGATATTTTTCTTTAGTATTATTGTTAATAAATTTTTCCATTTTATTTTTGATAAATTTTAAAAGGGGGGAGACAAATACAGAGAAAATAGGTGACTTCTTAAAATTAATGTTTCAGTTTGGTTTTCCAATTTTTAAAAAGGGGATATTTTCTACACTATTAGTTTATATTGTTATTTGTTATATTTTTTTTCTAAATTAAAAAACACTTCATTAAATTATTATTATTTATTTATTCTATTTTATTAATTTCTTATTTTATTTTATCATTTTCTTTCATAAATATATGTAATTTGTTTAAAAAATATTTTGTCACTTTTTTTTATATTTAATTAGTTTTTAATTTTATATTCTTAAACTAAATAATTTATATTTTGTTAATATTATAGTATGAAAATATTTTTTTTTTGCTTGATATATATATATATATATGCATATATATCTATGTGTGTGTTTGTTTTTCAATACTTTTACACATTCTTTTAAAATGTATTATCAAATTTTATTTTTAATTTAAATATTTAAATATTTGTTTACCTTGTTTTATATTTTCCTTTATTAATAATATATATATATATATATATATATAATTATATATCTCTCTCTATATGTATATATATGTGTATGCAATATATATGTGTGTATATTGTGTCACCTCCATATTCAGTTCGTTAGTGACACACCTCCCCTACATCCACAAGATCAGCCAACATCGCCCCATATTCATTAAGACTTAGAGAGACCAACCCTAATATATTCAAAGAAGTGCATCCACACCTTCTATGTGTTTTGAGGTAGAAATATTTCCATCTAGATCTCTTCTCCGTGTGAGCTATCATGACATGTCCCCTAGGGCCTGTGTCGTGACTACCCCAAGCTTACCTTCCATAGGCCAGGGGCTGGCGACTAGCACCAAAAGGCATATTCCCTAAAATGGGAAGGAATTTCATTTAAACTTGTAAAAACACATGGTCTGAGAACACATCAAGAAGCAAGTATGAAGTAAACAACTCTAGTAAAAAGTGTGCTGAAAGTATAGGGGCCGGAATACAAGCCCAACTAAAAGTACGAGTACAAATAAAAAGTAAGAAACAACTGAAAAGGTGAAAAGCATCTCCTGGATCATCCAACAAAGATCCTACTCAAAGGGTAGGTATAAAAGACAATCAGTAGTTCTTACGCCGCATCACACCAAATGGTCCACCCTGGATCTTACTTGATGGGTAGGTACAGATCGCCTCCTCAACACTCTATGTTCTCATGTATCCTCCGTGTACCGCCTAATCCTGGCTCCCTCAAACCTCACCCCAGCTGTTCGTCATCTTCATAAGACACAACAAGTTTCGGGCGTAGCTCGTGCAGAGGTGAGTATAACGATACTCAGTAAGGACCCCGAGACCCCATAGGTCTCCAAGAACTCCACAAAGTAAAACCAAAAAACATTATCTCAATCACAAAGCACAAATAAATAGACACAGCTCAATTAGATTTTAATCTCAAACCAGGTATACAACATAGATAAACAATATTATGATGCTAACCCACATAGGATCACTATGAAAGATGAGATCCAGCCACAAGATTTTCTAGGGATAGTAACAAGTAACATCCCCAATCACAACGTCAAACTCCTCGCTTGCTGGAGAACTCCTCCACTATCGAGTAGAGTGGGCTTGCCGCGTGACACAGAGGTGCTTCCCATTAACCTTGAAATATTGAGTTACTCCTTCCAATCACGTACCGTGGGTCTTCTAGGTTACACAGAGCCACCCTCTCCCACCGTGGACTACTTTGGTACTCCTCCCCATCACATAATGTGGTCGTCGAGTCACTCGGAGTTGAAAAGTCATCAGTCGTCAGGTCTTAGCCAGTCGTAGGGTTCTGTACATAGTACGCTTGGGAGAACCACTTCCCAAGCCATCAGTCACATTTAAACCAGCACACAGTCTCACAAAAAGTAATCTGATGATCCACCATGTCATAAGGGTTCCAATGCAATAGAAGGCGTGTCAATCAGACACACGGTCTGTGCGTTATTGGCATTTTAGTGATGGTGGCCCGATTGGATTCGAGTGTTATCCTACCCGGCCATAATCAAAGTTTCTCCGAAACATTCATGTAGTAAGTCAAAAGTACCGTCTCTCTCCAAGGATACTAATGCCATGGATGGTTGGCCAAATAAACGTCAGGTTTACAAGATAGGGTCCGTTTTGTGTAACTAGGCAGTACTGGGTCTAGGTCTGGACTGCGTCGGTCAGGCTGGCCCGACATGGTTCGGCATGGGTCGATCTGGGTCGATCTGGGTCAACTCGACCCGACTCAGGTCCGACCTGACCCGGGTCTACCCAGCCCGCTGGGCCCATCCTGACCCGGCTGGGTCACGGGTCAGGCCGCTGGGCTGCGGGTCGGCTTGCTTAGCGGCAGGTCGCCCTACTGGACCGACCCGACAGTGCCACCCACCTGGTGGTGTGGACCACAAAGGATACCCAGATGCAGCACGTCTGGGTAGGGATAATGAGGCATGAAGCCACATCTGTGGGCCAACCCGTGGGACCTCCGTGCCATGACCGACGGGCCACGACTTTGCCACCGGGTGCGCTGCTGGCACCCGCCCTATCCCACGACCATCAGTTGGACTAGTGGCCCCCTGATCCTACCGTAGCATTCATAGGCCGCGACCTTGATGTCGTGTGGTCACACCATCAGGGGTATGTCCCACCTCCACTCCGTCGCGGCCGGCCTACCTCTCCTCCGGTTGCCACGGCTGACGAGACGTGACCCTCCTTATTCATCGGCAGCATGCTCTGCACCTCCTCCACAACCGGCCGGTGGAGACCGCTCTGGAAACCACCATGGATTTGTGACATGGCCTCCTCTTGTGGCGTGCATCGACGCGCTGTCCACCACGTTGTCGGTCGGTGTTGTCACACTGTCGGTCTTCCATGGAGGCACAAGGATGAAATAAATATAGTGGTGGGTTCAATCCGGGTTCATTAGGCCCACGCCCTCCACTAGCTTGTAACACGAGGGGGGTCAAGGGTTTAATAACAATTTAATTAAACAAATAGATAAACCTCACAAGATTCCCCACAACAACCTCCTATAAAGATGAATGATTTGTGGGTCAACCCATTAGTCGGTTGACCTGCATTCTTTGCATAATTTCAAGAACGGGTAAGTGGGAATCAAAAATGCAAAAAAAAAAATAACCCAATACCTCGTAACTCATTGGAGAGCATCCGCGGGTTGAAGGTGGATCGTGTTCTTCGTTCCCACAACCGGTTTTTAACGACGGCACTCGCACATCATACTTCGTTTTGTGGTTCGGTGTCGCCCATCACCTCTCGCTAGGATCGACTATGTCCTTTATGAATCCAGTGTCACGTCGCTCCTTCAACAATTCATTGCTTGGAAAAGCTATGTCGATACCCCTCCCCAAGATCCATATATATAGGAGAGGGGGAGGGTAAGTAATGACTTGGGGAATTAATGGGGGCTCATAAATTGGGATCCTTCCTAATTCCCAATGACGTCGTTACTTAGGATTAGAAATTCAAGCCATTTAATATCTTGACACACCGTTAGCCCCACCCACCTTTTGTCCGTTGGAGGATATGATATAAAATAATAAAATTATTTCATTTCATTTCATTTAAAATGTCACAAAACTTAACTTTTTCTACGGACCTACTATGGTCAAAGTAAAACCTCCATTAAGCGAATCTCGGTTCTACAGATTCAACGCTTCCCTATGAATTTTAATTTGAGCAATGGTTCAATAGTTAGAAAATGTCACTCGTAAGTTTATTGAACGTACCTAAAAAACGTTCAATAAATTAATTACGTTCACCCTCGACCAGCGCCGATCAAGATTTGGATTCTCCTAAGAAGAACACACCCCAAAGAACGCAACAGTACTCTAGGATTTTCAATCTGAGTTACCATTTAGAAGTTATGGATTTTACAATAAAATAATTGACACTTAAATTATTTTATTTATGGCCAAAAACTAACTTTCACTGGTGGCATATGCTGGCCAATGTTAGTATCAGCCTAAAAAAATCATACCCTCTTTAGTTTAGCAGTGGTCTCGGATTTTCAATCCGAGTTACCGTTCATGATTTATAAGCATTTTAAAAATAAAATAACTTTATTTAATTATTTTATTTACAATTATGCCATTTTAGGGTTTTCTCACAGGAGGCCTCTGCTGACTAAACTTAAGTCGCACCTAGGGTAAACCCGATATCTTGAACGCAATTGTACCCACGTAATTCTGATCCGGGAAACTGTTTAAGAGTTATTCCAATTTTTCAGGAAAAATGCTTACGCATGCTAATTAAATATTAACAAAACTTCAACGGATCATTCCAGGCACTCCGGGCCTCAGAATCACGTGCCGTTAGATTTCACGGTCTCTAAATAATTCCATAAAATAAAAAAAAATACAAGGAAAATACGGGTCTTTACACTTTCCCCGCTTTAGGGCTTTATATCTTCGGAAGCCACAACCTAGACTAAGAAAAAAAAATGGGGGCACTGAGCAAGAATATGGGACTCCCGCTCCCATGTGATCTCCTAGAGGTTCTCATGCTGCCAGTGAACGTGCACCATAGGTATCGATTGTCCCCAAAGGACCTGCTTCTGTCGATCCTCAATCTCTACTGGAACCTTCGTAAATGTATCCCCATCATCTAAGTCTAGCTCACTATGGTCGATAATGCGGTATGGGTCATGCACGTACCTCCTCAGCAAGGATATGCGGAAGAGATAGTGCACCCTCTCCAACTGTGGTGGGAGTGCCAAGTGGTATGCCACATGTCCTGTCCTCTAAGGTATCAAAAATGGTCTTATAAACCTTGGTGATAACTTGCCATCTTGGCCAAATCTCCGTAGTCCCCATTGAGGAGAGACTCGCAAGAAAATGTGGTCCCTCCCCTGGAACTCTAGAGGTCTCCATCCTCGGTCAGCATATGACTTCTGTCTACTCTTTGGAGTCTTCATCCACTCTTGGATGGTTTTCACCTTCTCAGTGGAAACTCATACCAACTGTGGACCCATAAGCGTTGACTCCCCTGGGTCTATCCATCATATAGGTGATCTTCAGGGTTGACCGTACAAGGGTTCGAATGGTTCCATACCAATGGTAGAGTGATAACTGTTTTTGTGAACAAACTCCACCAAGGTAAATTGATCCTCCCAACTGTAGAAAAAACTAGGACGCATGCACACAGCATTTCCTACAACATCTGAATGGTCCACCCTATCTAACCATCCGTCTGAGGATGAAAGTCAGTGCTCAAATGCAGCTAAGTCCCGAATGCCTCCTGCAATCCATTCCACAACCAGGATGTAAAAAATGTGTCATGGCTAGATACAATCGTCGATGGCACCCCATAGAGTCTCACAATCTCATGTACATAGAGGCTTCCCAAACTCTCTACTAATCCCCGCTTTTCGATGGGTAGGAAGTGGGATGACTTGGTTAGTCGGTCAACAATCACCCAAATGGAATCATGTCCCCTGGACGTATGTGGAAGCCCTATCACAAAGTCCATGGATATATCATCCCAATTCCACTTTGGCACCTCTAGTGGATGGGCTAAGCTTGTTGGAACCTGATTCTTAGCCTTCACTTGAAAACAAGTGGGGCATCGTGAAATAAACTTTTCCACTTCCTGCTTCATCCTTGGCCACCAGTGCTAACGTCAGAGGTCCTGGTATATCTTCGCCACACCCGGATGTACCGCCAGAGGGTACGTATGGAACTCCCCCAAAACCTCCTCCCGTAGCACCACTGGTTCCATGGTATGTCCTCTGAAGAGAATGACATGCTCCCCACCTTCAGAAAATCCATCAAGTGCTTTCCCTGTTGATATTTGATCACGTCGATCCTCACAGCCACTATCCCCAAGTTGCACCTCCCAAACTCACTGAAAGAGTGGGGGTGTGATTGTCATAGACTGTAGGTAAGCTGCTCCATCTCTATCCATAAAGGATATCTGCAATGTGGCTAGCTACTTTGTCGCCTCACTTAATAGTTGTAGACCAAACCTCCTGCTGTGTGCATCTACTACCACGTTTCCCTTATCAGGAGTATGGACTATTTCAAAGTCATAGTACTGGAGGAATTCTATCCATCCTCAATGTCTTATGTTCAGGTCCTTCTGAAAGCTCTGCTGACATTTCTTCATCCATAGGAAAGGCTCTCCATTTTTTTCATAGATGAAAAGGGTGCCACTACCCTAGAGAAGGCTGGTTTAAAAATCTGGTAGTACCCATCCAAAGAAGATGTCCCTCTCCCTTCGGGGAGGT
Source organism: Viscum album (assembly GCA_963277665.1). Classification (NCBI taxonomy): domain Eukaryota; kingdom Viridiplantae; phylum Streptophyta; class Magnoliopsida; order Santalales; family Viscaceae; genus Viscum; species Viscum album. Next base: position 26,595 of record CAUJRU010000576.1, read on the forward strand.
AAACCTGGAGACATATTTTGAATGGATGTACCGACACTCTTCCACTTCTTTTAGGAACTGAAAACTCAAAACTCCTGCTTCCATGAGGGTAAGGCTGACCAAATCAAGAGTTATCTTCTGAACCCTCCTTTGCATGAGTTTATCTTGTGCTGCCTGGGTTTCCTTTTTCTCCGACCAAGTAAAACCCCATTTCATCATTGTAAATAAAACACAACCTTTTTTTCCTAATAAATTCAATATGAGTATGAACTTTGGATGTCCAGTCCATACCCAAACTAACGTCTTAAGGCCTCAACACTACCACCAAGAGGTTCCAACTGAATATCTCACCTCAAGGGTCAGATCACACCGTCAGCATAAGTGTGATTATCGAGTCTCCACCCAAAGGTATATCCATATGTGAGGGTCAATTCAATGGTTTAACCGGAAACTCTAGGTCTTGGACAAGATTAATGGAAGGAATGAATGGTTGGTACCTATTTATATTAATACGACATATAGTAGTAAAGACATACCATACATTGAATCATTCCTAGAGCCCTTGGGTCACACTCTTTGAATGCATGCAGGTACTCCCATCCCATGTCCTCTAGCTCCCAGAGCCTGGTGGGGACCACAAAGGGGGGTAGCTACAACATGTCGAAATGTACAGCACCTCATGCTGCTCTCCTAGCTCGGCTTCCACATCTGCATCCCTGTAGATTCGTCTGTCCCTAAAACATCCTCTTCCCAAAACATTTTACACGCGCAAGTCTCTGAGACTGGAGTCAGTTTCCTACTTTCCCACTGCTAACATTCATTGGATGCTTCCACTCAGCCAAAGAACATTCAACCATAAAGGTTCTCTCTACCACCCTAACATAAGTAGGAATGCATAGAGTAATAGTGATGGCTTGGATGTCCTTAAACACACCTCAGTCGGAAGTCCGAGACCTGAAGCACTGATTGTTTTGCTTTCATAGAGTACAAGGAATGGTCAGTACACCTCGATGAATACTCAGCGACAAACATGTCATCCTGCCGAAGCTATAGAAGCTCTAGGGAACTCTCAACCACCTCCTCAATCTAGTCCTCAGCTGCCTGTGAGTCGGACTCACCTCAGAACCTGAGGGATATTTGATGTTGAAACATGTGTAAGGCACTATGCCTACATGTGTCCTCTACTGGTACTGCCGGTTGTAACTGTTAACCAACGAGCAATGATATAGATGACACAAAAACCGAAGGTACTATCTTGGGAAACAATCCATGTATTGAAGCCTAATCACTATGTAGACCATCCTCATGATCAATCACTGGAAAATACTAGAAGCTAAGATCACCATATTTTCTACTGGTGTCTCAACTAGGCGGAAAACTCTAGACACAACCTCCATCCAGTACTCAGCCCCCTACGGGTCTATCTTGCCTCGGAACCCCAAAGGCCTCTACTACTGAAATTCATGCAACGCGCTAATTCGGTTTGCACCCTCTGGTGGTGGGGATGGTGGAAATGGTTGCCCAATGGGTAGTGGTGCTGCTGATACACCACCTGAAGGCGCTAACGTCATAAGAGGGACCTGCAATGAGGCCCCATCGCTCGATGGGTCGTCATTGCATACTCTCTTAGGAATCCCAGCTGGATGTCTACATGGCAGCATCCTAATATGGAACAGGTGTGCCACATTCATTAAGTTATACCTCATGAGAAGACTCCAATAAATCACAAGAAAAACATTTCAAAAACACATGCAGTCAGTGTTTCCATGAACTGAGTTAGAAAACAGAATTCAAGGTCCTCGTGTGTGGATATGTTGGCCACCACACCAACACTGGATTCCCCAAAATGAAAACCACACTCATGACACTTAACACTATTACCAAAAAGTAAATATCAGAGTGCTAGTTCTTCGGTAGAACCGAAATCCTCTGATACCAATTTGTCTCAACCTATCCCCCACGGCCCGTTCCATGACCACCCCAGGCCCACCTTCCATAGGTCAGAGGCTGGTGACTAGCACAAAAGGGCATATTCCCTAAAACGGGATGGCATTTCCTTTAAACCTGTAAAAACACATGGTCTGAGAAAACAACAAGAAGCAACTGTGATGTAAAAGGATGTAGTAAAAAGTGTGGTGAAAGTAAAGGGGCCAGAATATAAGCCCAACTGAAAGTACGAGTACAACTGAAAAGTAAGAAACAACTGAAAAGGTGAAAGGAAACTCATGGATCATCCACCACAGATCCTACCTGAAGGGTAGGTACATCTCACGATTAGTAGTCCCTATGCCACGTCCCACAAAATGGTCCACCCCAAATCATACCTAAAGGGTAGGTACAGATCGCCTCCTCATCACTCAATGTTTGCTTGTCTCCTCTACAAACAGCCTTATCCTAGCTCTATCAAACCTCAACCCAGCTACTCGTTGTCTGCACAAGACACTACAAGGTGAGGGTGTAGCCAGTGTAGGGGTGAGTATAACAACACTCAGTAGGGACCCTGAGACCCCATAGGTCTCCTCGAACTCCACAAAGGGAAACTAAAAAACATGATCTCAATCATAAATCACAAAGTAATAGACACATCTCAATTAGAGTCTCAAATCAAACCAGGTATACAACACAGAGAAACATGATTATGATGTTGACCTACACAGAATCACTATGAAACCTAATATCCAGCCATGAGATTCTCTAGGGATAGTAACAAGTAACATCCCTAATCACAGCGTTGAACTTATTAGCTGTTTGAGAACTCCTCCTATATCAAGTATAGTGGGCCTGCCGCATCATTCAAAGGCACTTCCCACTAACCTTGAACTATTTAGGTACTCCTTTCCATCAAGTACCGTGGGTCTGTCGGGACAAACAGAGGCACCCTCCCACACCATGGCCTGCTGAGGTACTCCTCTCCATCGCTAACTATGTCCACTCCCCACCGTGTCCTATTGAGGTACTCTTCCCCATCCCGTACTGTGTCCGTCGCGTTACTCCAAGTCGAAAAGTCAGCAGTCGTCAGGTCTCAGCCCGTCGCAGGGTTCCATACGTAGTGTGCTTGGGACAACCGCTTCCCAAGACATCAGTCACATTTCAACCATCACACAGTCTTACAAGAAGTGTTTCGATGATCCACCATTTCATAAGGGTTCCAATGCAATAGACGATGTGCCAATTGGATGCCCAGTCTGTGCGTTATTGGCATTTCAGTGACGAGGGCTCGGTTGGATTTGAGTGCGATCCAACCTGGACATACTCCAACTTTCTACAAAACTCTCATAGAGTAATTTAAAAGGACTGTCTCACCCCAAGGATCCCGACGCCGCAGACGGTTCGTTAAACAGATGTCCGGTTTAGAAGTTATCGTATGTTTTATGTAACTGGGCGGTACTGGGTCTAGGTCTGGTCTGCCTCGATCAGACCGTCCTGACCTGGTTTGGCATGGGTCGACCCAGGTCAATTTGGATCGACCCAGCCCAACTCGGGTTCGACCCAACCTATGTCCACCCAGCTCGCTGGGCCTGACCCGACTCGGCTGGGGCACGGGGTGGCCCGCTGAGTGGCAGGTCGGTCCGCTAGACCGACCCTACGGTGCCGCACACCTGGTAGTGTGTCCAGGTAGGGATGACGTGGTGAAGAGCCACGTCGTTAGGTCAACCTACGGGGGTTGACCCCAATGTAATGCCATGTGGTGCCGCAGATCCTCTGTGCTATTACTTTTCCACCAGGCGCGTCGCTGGCATGCGCCCCGTCCCCCGGCCGCCTGTCGGACGGATGACCCACAGATCCTGCCACGACCATCATAGTTTGTGGCCTTGCTTCCATGTGGGTGGTCCGCTAGGGGCATGCCCCACCACCACTTAGTCACGGCATGTCGGCGTTCTAGCCAACCTCTCCTCCAGTCGTCACGGCTGGCGAGCCGTGGCCCTCCTTGTTCACCGATGGCATGCGATGGCACGTGACACCTCCTCCTCGACTGGTAGGTGATAGCTGCTCCGACGACCCCCACGGATTTGTGCAGCGGCTCCTCTTGTGGCATGCGTCGATGCACTGTCCACCATGTAGCTGGTCGGTGTCGTCACATTTTTGGTCTTCCATGGAGGTACAAGGATTTAACAAATATAACGGAGGGTTTGGGTAGGGTTCCTTAGGCTCGTGCCCTCCATGTTAGCTCATCACATTGGGGGGTCAAGGGTTTAATACAAATTGAATTAAACTACAAGATAAACCCCACAAGATTCCCCGCAACAACCTCCCGCAAAGACGAATGATTCATGGGTCATCCCGTTAGCTGGTTGGCCCACATTCTTAGTATAATTTCAAGAACGGGGAAGAGGAAATCAAAAAATGAACAAAATAAATAACCCTCTACCTCATAACCCATTGGAGCCCATTGGAGAGTGTCTGCGGCTTGAAGGCAGATCATGTTCTTCGTTCCCGCAACCGGTTCCCAACAACAGTACTCGCACGTCATCCTTCGGTTCATGGTTCAGTGTCGCCAGTCTCCTCCCACTAGGGTCGGCTCCATTTTCTTAGGGTCTGACGTCACAAAACTCCTTCAACACTTCGTTGTTTGGATAATTGGTGTTGATGCCCCTCCCCATGCTCCATATATATAGGAGGGGGGTAAGTAACGATGTGGGGAATTAATGGGGGTTCATAAATTAAGAACCTTCTTAATTCCCAATGACGTCATTACTTTGGATTGGAAGGTCAAGCCATTTAATGGCTTGACACACCACTGGCCCCACACACCTTTTGTCTGTTGGAGGATATGAAATAAAATAATAAAATTATTTCATTTCATTTCTTTTAAAAAGTCCCAAAACCTAAATTTTTCTCCCGACCTACTAAGTTCAATGTAAATCCTCCCTTAAGTGAATCCCGACACTATGGATTCAATGATGCCCTCATATTTTTAATCTGAATGATGGTTCAAAAGTTTGAAAACGCCGCTCGCACGTTTACTAAACGTACATGAAAAAATATTAAATAAATTAATTACATCCACCCTCGACCTGCACCGGTCGAGGTTAGGCTTTGCCTAAGGAGAACATGCCCCAAAAAACTCAACGATACTCTCGTATTTTCAATCCGAGTTACCATTTAGAAGTTATAGATTTTACAATAAAATAATTAACACTTAAGTATTTTATTTACGGCCAAAAACTAACTTTCACTGGTGGCATGTGCCGGCCAATGTTACTATCAGCCTAAGAAAATCATACCCTCACGAGTTCAGAGGTGGTCTCAAATTATCAATTCATGTTACTGTTCATGAGTTACAAGTATTTGAAAAATAAAATAACTTTATTTAATTATTTTATTTACACTTATGTCATTGTTGGGCTTTCTCATAAGAGGCCTACGCCGACTAAAATTAGGATGTTCCTAGGGTAAACCCACCATCCTAAACGCAATGGTACCCTCAAAATTCTGATTCGGGAAACCGTTTAAGATTTATTCCAATTTTTTAGGAAAACTACTTATGTTCACTAATTAAATCTTAACAAAACTTCAACGGATCATTCTGGGCACTCTGGGCCTCAGAATAAAATGTTGTCATATTTCACAGTCTCAAAATAATTCCATAAAATTTAAAAAAAATACATCGAAAATCCGGGTCTTTAAATGGTCATCTTCACATATAGTAGCATATATCCACAACAACATCCACCATATCAGTGAAACCCTACTACTAGTGTAGAAACCCTATGAATGCGAGCTCCTTCAACATGAACACTACATTGAGACAGCACTGTCATATTCTCATGTAGCTTTTAGATCAGTACCAACACCCATAACAGTAGCTTTATCTTCACGTCTGAACCTTCCACTGGATTCTCAACCTATATGTTCTATCTCATCTAATTTTAACATGTCGTAACTCTCTGGTTCAGTTCTATATTGCATAGAATCTCCCAAACATAAAATGGTAAATATGTTTTTTGAAGTTACAATGGATAAAAAGTGGTACTTACCATGTGATGTAAATACCTACATTTTACTATAGGGGTGAGTACCTACCATGGGATAGTGAACATACCATGAGAGGGAGACACCAACCATACTATAAAGTAGTGATAGTTAAGATTTTGATGGATACCATGTATGAAACCTATCATAGAATAACGAAAACCTATCATACGATGAAAATGAACTTACTCTGACATGATAATTATAGTTACCATGAGTACTTACCATGGGTGACGATGAACCTACCATGTAGGTATCAGGTTACCAAGAGATTCCATTTAAAGTTACCACATGAGTTTTTCTACTAATTGTGATGTTTTAATACGATGTTCCAGTGACCCAACTTCTTCTTACCAAGAAGAAAATTAATTTTTTCCACATGATTAGTACACTGAATGCATGAAAAATATATCCAATAATAGTATATTTCACAATATGTATATTACATTTCTTATTCTGGTTAAATTAATATTTTTTAGTCTAATATGTTTTAACTTCATTTTGATACTTTTAACTACTAAATGTTTATTGAATGTATTTTAACAGTTCTATTTTTTTATAGAGTTATTATATATTATTTGGTATATGTGAAAATTATTTTCTAAATAAAATATAATGGAAATTATTATAGAAATACTAAATTTCATAATAATTATTTTATATTCTGCTTTCTCATATCTCTTGAGATATCAAATTATAAAAAGTTTATCAAAAAATTAATCATTTTATTCATTTGAATAATTATCATAAATATTAACATTCATTTTATTTTTTATTTTAATTAATTTCATGCATAAATAAAAGATCTTGAATACTTCCTATGTATGAGTGAGTTAATTAAAATTAAGTTAATAGATATATTTTATGTGTTTATTATTTTTATAATGTGTCTCTCTATGATTTTATAAATAAATGATCCATTATTTTTATAGTTATTGAAATAATTATCCTTTTCAATGAAAATCATAAAATTTCAATAAAACTACCTTGATAATGATTATTCAAGAAATATTGACTATTAAAATTGAGAGAATCATATTGACAGAAAAGTACAACCTTCATATGAGAATTATGAAGTAGTACATCTAGACTATGAATATTGTTATATTATCTCGATCATGAAGTACTTCTTCATTTTAATCATTGATTACTAAAGGGGTCAAAGATTATGAGTTTCATTGAATTTCAAAAACATCTACTTTGTTTCCTTTATAATTTCATTTTGGATTTCACTATAGTATTTTTTTCACACCCTCTATTTGTACTCTAGAGTTTTGTTTGCCATTTTCTCATCCAAACTCTATCATATGATTTTTTACTCCCATCCAAAAGGATGGTCAGGTTGTGACTCTTAGATAAAAATCAGTTGGGTTGTGACTCCTTTAAAAGTTCTAGGTTATACTACCATGTTAGTAAAATGGATGTCTATTTGTAATTGGGTTATCACTCCCTATCAAAAGTGAGGAACTAGTGAATATTGGTCTTTTCATATTGTAGAGGGTATTGATGAGTATATTAGGATCTTGGTGACCTGAAATACTATAAAAAATATGTTATGTTATTTTTTTCTTTTTCAATGTTAATTTTACACTACTAAATAACTCTGGAAATCATATTCAATTAAAAAAATTTAAAAGGACTATTCACCCATGTCTCATTAATACTATCACACACTATGACCTAACATGATCCCCTATACTATGGTGTGGACACCTATATGATTTGAATCACAAAAATATTCATTTCATTAGAATTCATACCCTCTATTAATCTATTCATAGTATTAGAGTGAGCATATTCTCTTCATCATATCTATTTCATCGCCTATCCTCCTTGGGGAAAGAACCCTAAAACTTCAAAGGGAACTAAAATTAACCTATGAATATCCTTTATGGAATGTAACATTAATCTACACCATATTCTATAATTACCTTATCTTATATCAAAATATAAACATAAATATTCATGTTTAATAAGAATGAATACCTCTAAATTGATCATTTGAGCCTAACTATGTCGGTTCTCATCTATAGACTCCCATGATCACTCATATGTGAGAGGATAAGAAACACTTCTCAGGATTACCCTTGTACTATGGACTACCTTCTCATAGCCCTATGCCTACACACATGGGTGATTAAATTCACACCCTTTTGGTCCGCTCAGCTTTGTGGTGTCCTAAATCATCCACTAACGTGTTTAGAGGCTGCTCAGGTATTAGACTTGAGTGTGATTGGACATACTTTTCACATCCTACAAAAATTAGTATGGTTTAATAAGCCTTCTATTCCATGGAAACCTATATATTGATTAGGGAAATACCTTTACATAGCCTTCCATGATCACCTTCTATGGTGTGTCTAGTTTTTCTAAAGTTCATGTTTCCCTTTCCAAAAACATCAATAATGCAAGATAGGGTCTAAAGTGTAGAGTGTATCTCCTAGATAGAGTTATATTTCCAAAAAAACAATGTTTTATAGATTTATTCAATCCATAAAAATCCTCCAAGCATCACCCATAATTTAAAACTCTAACACATTTTTAATTTTCAACAAATAAAAGAACAAAAATATCTAAATTGATTTTCACCAATAACCTTATTAGTGGATTGTATAATTTTGAAACCCTTATAAAACTAAAATCTCTCATGTTGAAACTTACATTGATATAGAGAACGATATTACACATGAATAATGATTATAATTGAATTTTCTTTGAATTCTACTGACTATAATCCTAACGAAGTGGTTGAATCTTGAATCTTGAGTAGAAAAACTAAATTGGTTCATCTTGCAGAGTAACCCCTAGCAGTGAGAAGACTGATCTTTAAAGAGGAGGTAAATTTCTATATTGGTAATCCCTATGTAAAATTGATGGTATAAAGGATGTTGGTAGAAGTAAAAAGTTCTATGATCCTATAGATCATGGATTTAAATATGTTGTTACAACTATTACCATATCCCTCTTTACCTTTTGTGCTCGTATTTTGGCATGATATTGATGTAGCATCTTTGTTTTTGGGTTTTTCTATGAAATACCAATTATAATAAACGAATCCTAAATAATATGTTGAAATTTTTATCGGTTTAATTCAAATTTAACCATTCAAGAAGCTTGGTACATGATCTTATCAAATTATTTCTCCCATAGAGTGCTACTTTTATATGGATTATGAATGAAAAAGTTTTATTGGATTGACTAAATAGCATACCTAAATCTTGGTTATCGATATTTACTTGTAGTAGTTACCAAAAAAATTGTTGTCCCAAAATAAATCTTATAACGAGTGAGTGGGGTGAAATTAAATGATCTAAATTCACCACAAGATTCCTCCTTAATTATTTGATAAGGAGTTTTGAGGCTATCCAAGAAGGATTTTTGGGGGGTGGTGGATCACATTTTTAATTGATTTATAATTCTAGGCTATTGGAAGGGAATTAAAATAGAATTGATTTAAATATTCATCTAACTCCTTTAGATAACCATCAAACCCCTTAAAAGGTATATTTTCTCCTATATGGTGGTTGATGTTTGAAAAAGAGATGAGGTATATATTATTCGTTATGAATACCAAGAATGAAATATAGGGAGGTAGTAACAAGCTAAATAATTAATTGAATTTTGTCTTCATTGAAATATCTACACCTAATACTAGAATGTTCTTCATTTTCATTAAATAGTTTTCTGGCCAATCCAACTATAAATATCACTTTTATATTGCTTTATTAAACAATATATAATTATTTTGAATATTTTTAACCTCATTTGGGATTGTATGATATAGAGGGGGGAAATGATGATTATTGTTGCCTCAAATCACCCATTTGTTAGTACGAAATGATTCTAGTTTATGGTGGATTCCTGGTGAAGCTAACCTCTATTTTGTAAGCTCCTCCCGATAAGAGGGTAGCTAGGGGATTATTACAATACATTGAATAACCTCATATTATTTTGATGTTTCATCATAATGAGGACATCTCTGGTGGGATATATGAGTAGAACCTATGTGATTATAATTCACATTCCTAGGGAGGATAGAGGAAATGTAGGACTAGGGAATACTAATCTCATCTTAGGTCTATCATGAGTATCGGATCCAGACCATTGTTTGATGGAATCCTAGAGCATTATAATATTTTTGTCTCCTTGAATGACATCTCTGAATGGGAGTAATATGGTGAATCTTATCATGGTCATTATTATTTTTAATCTATTTTCCTATTGAAACTTTTTTTTAGTATTGGTAATTTGGTCAAGGGATGAATTTATTTAATGAACCAACCTTATATTAATTATATCATTTTGTTTTTTTCTATAATAAAATAGGATTTTACCATATCCTTTTGAGTAATTGGGGATGAACTTTATACTTACTGGATATTTTATCAAAGGGAGGACCTCTATAATAGGCTCTATGTGGAGAACCTTTGTTGTTATCTTATTTTTTCATTTTTAAGTATCTATATAGTGATAATATATAAGATGAACTTAAGGATTACTAATTTATTTATTGAAGCCAAAGAGAGAACCACAAAGTCAATTGGATGTTTCTTTTAAGGGAATAAATTTATAGAGGTTTATATAGGGATGACCCACATATTTGAAGTTTTATTTATTTCAATTATGGATAAGATCTAATTTTTTTGTAACATTTCTACTATGTGGATGACCTCTATGAAAATAAATCCCAGAAGATATCTAGAGTTTCAACTTGTTAATTTATCAATAAAGGGAGGACCTTCTCGTTGAGTGGATATCATATTGTAGGTATGATCTCTACAAATTCTATCATAGGTAGGACCTCTATGATTTCATGATTTCCTTACACCAAGGAGAGCATCCCCGTGGATAGTATTTATAGTTTCATGTTTAGGACCTATAGATTTGTTTGATGCATCACTTCAGGGAAGAAATCCATAGAAATTTTTAACTTCACCTTCCAGTAAAGGGTTGATTAGAGTAGTCACCAGTGGATTCCTCAATGATATTTGAGGAATATCACAATGGGTGATCAAGAATAACCCTAAGGGTATAATTTATATATTTCAATATGTATATGACCCTATATTTTAATAATTTATATACCCCAATGAGCCTTTCTTCTGAGTTCACTTGTATGAGTGGTTGGGGAAAGAAATTTTATAAGATATTTTGAGTACTTTTTGGTTTCACTGTAAGGAAAATATCCATGATTTATAAGATCCCTCCCTGGTTAATTTTAGGTGGTCTTCAGGATGTATTAAAGGTCATCCTTCACCCCACTGAGAAAAGTAAGGTGTGTTTTTATTTAATTATAGGAGGGAATCCTAAATAAACAATATGTAGTGATAAGGGATTCTTACACCTATTGTCTTGTCATTGATATGAAAAATGATGTGGTTTAGCTCCTTAAGGAATGTATAATCCATCTCCAAAGTTGATATTTTGGAATTATGAAGGAACAATTATACCATGGTGTTCACCACATAGAATTAAAGGTGTTGCGTAGGTAAAAAATTCAATGAGGGATAGGAGATGATGCAAATGTCAAGATAAAATAAGATATCAAGTGTTCCACTTACTGATGGTTTATCACAACCTATGCCTTCCAATAGTTACCCTATATTATCTATGTATTTAGAATCCTCACTAAATGTTTATTGAAGAATATATTTGGATATTTTGGGAGAAAACAAAAAAATCACCTATTAGTGCAATATCAAAAGTAAGAATGCATAGTCAATAAATCTCTTTCACAAGTAAAGGATTTATGTTGGGTTCATCATTTTCAATTTTTTACATCCCCATATTTTAATTTTTATTAAACCAATTTCTAAAGACATGATATTTATAAATATAATTAATGAAACTTTTTGTATCACGTGCTAAAATAGATAGGATGATAGGTTGAATCATATTATAAGGGTGATAATTTCCTCTTTTGAATCACTCATATAAAATTAATATAATTTTATAAAACTATTCCATGTAAAAGTACTAGTTACCATTTAAATGAAAAGTGATCGATTGAATCCATAATTGTTTTTGAGAACTCTATATGTATTATTGGTTCTCCATTATTCTCCCATTGACTAATTTTATTATGGTTTAAAGATGGATAAATGGAATCCCTAGTATTTACTACTCTTTAATGGAGACATAAGGTTCTTTTGAATCAAGATTTGTCCCAAAATATTGGATTCCTATATAATCATATACAAGTAATCAAAATACACATATTTTGATTCCATTTAATGAGGAATATAATACCATTTAAGTTTATGTGATGATGAACATAGTTTTAGATTTTATAGTCCTACGGCTAGAACCAATGGTACCTCATATTTTGAGGTCTTCTATCTAAGAACTATTCCTATAAGTTTAATGTCATTTGGAATGTACTACTAGGTGAATGGTACAGATAAATTGTTTTTTTCTAGACTTATGCATTAGTATCCCTTTTTGGATTACTCAATATCTACGTGAAATTCCTTTTTGTAACACTGAAGTGGGTCTCAACTCAAGGAATTTGGGAACCAAGTGTAGTATCCCAACTCATGGTGTTTTATGAAACATATAAGACTATATTGAATCAATTTTTTTTAGGAAACTAAGAGGAGGATGTTGACTCAAGGTATCTCAATAAACCAAAAGGTAGTTCTAAAATCAAGGTTTTTATAGTTATACAAGCTACTTTAATTCATGTTTTATTGAAAATAATGATAAGAGAAGTTTTAAGAGGTTCTTTAAAATGATCTTCATAGAGTGACCCTGATTTTTATAGTTCACTTAAAGGGGTAGTGTTTGATAAATGAGGTTTGGATACCCATAGAATGGATCTTTCATGAAATGGATTATCCTAGGATGAATCTTATGAAAAGATAAACTATAATGAATATGTAAATATATTCTTCAATACTTGCCTAATTCATATATTATTGCTTTTATGGTAGTATATAATCCTTTCAAATGGTTTGGAGTCTATGAGGGGAACCTCTTAAATTTTACATTATGGTGGTTTTATAGCTTCCACAAAGATTTTTTATTATTTTTACTAGACATAAATATCTTATACTGAGAGGAAATGTCCCTGAAAATATTATATTGAGAGGAAATAGACAAAAAAAAGTTACATGGGGGTTTTATTCACATTTTAGACATGGATTTGGGGTTTACCTTTTGGATCCCATCATTAAAGGCTATCTCTCTATGGTTTAGTTAAAAATGAAGGGATTTCATGGATTTTATTCCCATAAAAATTAAAGTTTCTTTAATTGTGTTTTAGGAGGTATAATTTTAACAAAAATGTATTCATCCTTCCACTTCTAGGATTCAGACTATATAAAATAATCATGGCCATATAAGTTAAATGAATGTTCCCAGGAGTCTTATTCTATGACAACAATATGATTTCAACTACATAAGTCAAAATTGATTATAGAGAGTCTCCATTCTCTATCCATAATAGGGAATGGATGCATAAAAACATTGTAGCTAGAAACTGGATCTTATTTACTAATTTTAATAGGATTGGGTGCTATATATATGTTCTTTTAGGTTTTAGAATTTATTTTCAATCACTAATTAATAATGTTAAAATTATTTTCTAAGTTTTTCCCCAATTTCCTTCTTTGAATGAAGGCCAAAGTATCCATAAACATTTCAAGTATTAAAATCTTTATTCGTATACAGGGAATTATAATATAAATATGAATGTGTGTATACTTAAAAGGTAAAAATATAGAGTATTTAATCCACTAAAGTGACTAATATAGAAAATATAATATGCAAATACCATAGAATTCCAAGGCTAAGGACGAGTTTTTAGAAGTGATGAAGATGAAGGTTATTTAAAGAGTAATGGGTTTGATGAAATAATTGATGGTAAATTTTTTATTATATATAATTATGATATTATAGGATGTATGAGTATTATTGAGGAATATTAAAGTATGATGAAACTTTTTTTAGAAATAAAAGTCAACCACATTGTAGTGGTTGATAGACCATGTCATGCTGCATTAAAAAAATAAGGATTTTATCATGGTGTAAGATATTTTTGTGTCTACGGTTCAATATTATTTTTGGTTAAAAGTTAATACACTATGAGGATATTGAAAATGATTGATTTTGTGCCCATGTTCTATGAAAAAAATAAGTTGTTGGATGTGGATTGAAGAGAGTTGTGGTTGTGGATGGACCTACTAAAGTGAAATGGAATGTAAAATATGGCCATTTTTTTCATAGTCAAGGTAAGGGAAATAATGTGTATAAAGGATATCAGGGAGTTATCCATGAAGTTAACTAGAATGGTGATCATATTATTAAATATTTAAATAATAAACTAAAAACTTGATTTCACCACTTCATAATACACATCATGGTTTGAATAATATTTTTAAAAAATACTTATATATCAATGGAAGGACTAAAATGAGGATAATGGACATTATGGTCATTGGGTATGATTAAGAAATAGGGATCTAAATTTTGTGAGGATGTAATAGATGTTATAGTGTAGTGTTGATTCTTCTATAAGAAAATTAAATTGTGTAGGGTTTTCATAGTACCCACTGTGGAGTGATTTTTCAGGGATTAGAGAGGAACATGCCACTATGAATTAAGATTTGGAGATACAAATTATATAAATTAATGAATTTATCTCAATATAATGGTTTGATTTTTTGATTTTTTGAGTCCATGAATTGATCATCCCTATTATTTCAATTATAGATATTGATTATCACATGGTGATTCAAGATTTTTAAAAATTAAATATTTAGTTCAAATTAAAATGGGAGAGATATGAATAATTTTTTATAAGTATGAATCAATTTATTGGGGGTAATTTGATCACACATAAACACATGTGACACATGGTGTGATCTAAGAGGTTTGATAGAATATGAATCAGTCCAAACTATTGATCAATGATCTTAGATAATGGAAGGATTTAGAAAATATTCTATGGAATATCTAAAAAAAGAGAAAAGATAAGAGAGAATGAAATATATTGATATATTTAATTTTTATAGGAAATAGATCCCACTCAGTGCATTTATTGATTGAATCATTAAATTAATGTAATACTCATGATTCATGGATTTCTATTGATGATACATGGATAACTTGTAATGAATATATAGCTTAAAAAAGATATTTTCTTTCACAGATTTATTCTTATAAATAAGATTTGTTTATTTGCATGGAATTAATTTAGAGTGAAATTATTGAATAGTTTCAATAATGTGTTTATCTTACCTTGATTTAGAGAAATATGGAAAAAACGTGGGTCTCAATATCGTATCAAATATGGATTTTTATGATTCACATCATATTATTTTCTTATAATTATCATACAGAGACTATCATTTTGAGAAACCGAGGAAGTATCCCCTAAAGTAGTGCATGATGTAGGAAAAATAAGGAATACACATTGGGTGTTAGTACACATTAAATAAACATCTCAGAAGTTTTGTGAGACTTATTTTAGAGTGATCATAATCAGAAAATTGTATCCATTGAAATAATACATTTATCATTCATTTTGGAACACCGACACATCACTGTGTGTATTCTAAATAGAAGTAGATCATTGTGGAAAAACCAAGTCAAATTCCTATTTTATTATGTGATTTAGTTTTTATATACATGTTTTATATTTAGTGTGACAATATTTGAGGGAGTGATAAATTGAAAATTGTGCCTTCTAATAAGAGAAAAGATGAAACTATGGGTGGGGTTTAGAGGGAGAAATTTTTTAATAAGATAGAACCCCGATCCACCCCCTCTCGTTGGGTGGGTTAGGTACCACATATAAATTTAGCATCCCTAGAACATAAACCATTCCCATATTTTATAATCTAATTCTATTTAAAAATGATTAAAATTTAAAATATATTATCATATATTCATTTTCTAAAGGGATGAAAAAATATTGTTAATAAGTTTCTTTCCATGTCCCCCATTCATTGATGAAATGTGGTGTCAAAATTTGAATCCACTATTTGTCCTTTTCTCTTGATAAATTTTTCATAAATCAAATAATACTATGTTAATGAAAATACCATTGAATTTAAAAGTAACAAAATGTTCATGAAAACTTACCAAGTCTATTTTTAGATCTTCATCTCATAAGTCAATGAATTGAAATAAATTAGTGATCATTTTATTGGTTTTTTAATTTTTTTCATTAATAGTGTCACAAGACTACTTGGTAAAAAACCCCATACTAGAAGGAGGTTATACCATTTTAAAGTCCATTTCCTTGACTATCATCTTTTTGAAACATATTCCACATCCTAAATTCGATCAAATCTAGTAATTTTTTCCTTAATTTGTTTCCATAATACATTTTGAATCTTGGGATCATACTCAAAAGAAATATTTCAAGGTTTTAAAATCCTCTAAAATATTGAATACTCATGTTTCAATAATATTTATCTTAAGGAGAACACCATTAAATAACCAAATATAATAATAATATAAGAGTGAAAAGAAAACATTGTACTGATCTATAAAATATTTGATTTATCAAACTTCACTAGTCCTAAAAAAGTTTAAAAAACATTAATTCCCACGAAACAACATTAATTCTAAACAAGAACCAAGTTTTTAATTTTTTATCAACACTTTTTAATAACTAACTTGATGATCTGGGATGTATAGAAGAGTTTAGGTGCAATTCCTAGATTCTTTTCCAAAAACCTAATAGAAAATTAAATACATGATGAAAGATAAATAAATTTTCAGCCACCTTAGGCCTGATTTCCCTCGGCTTTCAGTGGAATGCAATGTTTTGTAGAGAACTTTTCCTTTTTGTTTTAAAATAATTTCCGTGATGATGATCATGAAATATAAAGAAATACTTTGAAATATATTTTAAAAAATAATGGGAAGAATAATTGAGCAAAAATAAAAAAGTTCTCTTTAGAAATATAAAATACGAAAGAATAGTGAGAGATGAGGAAGAATGTCTTTTATAAAACTCTGAAATCATGGGTATTAGGTAATATAGGATCAATCGATGTTTATCAGAAGGATTCTCATTCATATTCCTAAGTTTATTTCTTATCTAACATTGAGCAAGATCTTCTGTCTATAATTATTTCACAAAATAGTGGGTTATACAAGCTAGTCTTTATATTCAAGGAACTAATTCTGTATAATAAGTCTCCAATTCATACATATACTTGCCACTAAAATGATATCATTAATTACAAAAGAGAATAAAATTTAAGAATTTATATTAATTAATCGTAATCACTAACCTAAAAAGTAACTTATGTAGTCATTCTATGGTTTTACCGATAAAGACACGTGACCCCTATATTGAAAATTTAATTAAGAATTCTAGATTTATAATGAAAATTATTGATATAAAAATCATTTAAAACTTTTATAATAAAAGTGAATTGATAATTATAAATCTCAGTTCATGAAATAGTTAATAATATAATAGCTGTAATGATTTTTTTATTTTCATAATTGAATCCAAACAAAAATGTGGTCTAGAATTTTATCTCTAATTTTTAAAAAAACAATTTGATTATGATAAATTAATTTTATTTATTTATCAATTAGTAAAAACAAATACATAATTAAAAAATCTATACAAAACTTATTCCTTGACAAGGAACAAATTCCAGCAACTAATTCTTGAATTTAATGATAATTCCTTAATCAATAGATGATGATGATAAATAATAAAATAACAATTAATAATAAAAATTATTGAATATAGAACCCAAAAAAATCATTATAAAAATAGAGGAACTAGACCATTCAATCAACCATTATTACAATTTCCTAGTACAAATCACTTAAAACTCTATGTTTTATAGAAACTCGAAGAATATATTCATGTTATACATGGAAAAGTAGAAAAAATATTAATACAATTGATTCCAATATCTCTAATCTCCTCAAACCATGAATCTAAGTCCCTTTATCTTAACCGATGACGTATCCAAGTAATATATAACCTATTAAATAATATTTTTTTTAATCCATAACATGATGTAACATATATTATTACAGTAAAATGAAGGTATCTTTTCATATTCATTTTAACATATCTAAACTAAAAGTCCTAATATATGAATTATTTTAATGTTATTCAAAAATATATATATTCATATGAAAATTAATACGCTCCAACCATAAAATATTATTTCATGATTTAAATATGGTTTTCTTTGATCACCATGACCAAACATCTACCCATATTTATCCCTATAGTTTCTCAGTTTAAAATATCTCCCTCACAACCAATACAATACACTATAACAATAGGTCATTATTTATTTGATTCACCATTATTCATAACACGTGGTTACAATACACCATGCAATTTTTTGAACTATTAATTTATCAATGTTAAGAGATTATCATTCAATAATAATTTACTATTATAGAAAACTTTTTTCCAATATTTTCTAGTTTTCACCTCTCCAAATTACCATGTTTTGTCATGACATAATTTTCACCTCTATCATTCAGTGTCATAAAAACTTCCCCAAAGTCACCTATAAGATATATTAAAACATGAATCATTAAAAGAAAAATATAATTGGGTACCAACAACTCTTTCGAAATTCACTTTTATATTGTAATAAATATTCACAAATATAGGATATCAAATTCTATCACACTTGAACTAATTTTTGTCCTTAAGCATAAATATTTACCCCATCCCAAAGAAAATTAATCATAGAAAAATAATAAACATCATGACTAGAAAAATCAAACAATTATCAATGAGGTTAATCTTTCAAGCATAATATGAAAAAAAAATCAACTCTTTTATTTTCAGGAAAACCAATAAATTTCCTATTTTAAATTTCCTTGAAATTTAAACATAAACATAGTCTTATATGATACATTGAATTATATATTTCACCATGCATTACATTTAAATTTCTTTCAAAATTTATACTTGGGAATATAATTCACACTATTTTATATTTATATTTTTTTAAACACTCCTTTTTATATGGGATTTATGCATGGAAGAATTTTCACATCCAAAAATATCCATTTGTTTTGATATCCTCCACAAAATTATTTTAAAAGTTATAATATTATCATATCATTATTGTCAATAAAAATTATAGGAATTCAAATAAATTATCACCTTAGTCCCTACCATCAATATACTCCAAAAAATTATTATAAAAATTATAATAAGAATACATAAATTATCTAGTTATAGGTCACTCCATGGTAATTCCATTATTTTATATTCCCCTATTTAAATTATAGGTATATATATTGGTATTTAATTTTTTTCCAAAATACATTCCCAATAATAAATTAAAATTTATAACTTATAATTTCTAATTACTCCCAATATACTCCATTAAATTATCATATTAAAATTACTTTAAGTCATTTTTTTTGAAAATATTTTGTATATAAATCTATAAATACCTCTAAATTTGGATTTATCAAATAAATATTCACATGGTTTTCTTTACTCATCTGTTCTTCATCTTACTCATTCAAAATAAAAATGATATTTAAAATAAGATATGATAATATTGGAAAAAAATGATTGTCTCATAAATATTAACTTAGAAATGATTTAAGTGTAAAAGTCAATTTGTTACCCCAAAAAATTTAATTATAATTAAAAATTCTAAGAAGGTAAAAATAAAAAAATAAATATAACACTCTTGTATCTATTAAATCCCTTCATTTTTTCATTTTTATCCTTTTGTGAACTCATAAAAGGTCAAAATAACAAGTTAAATTGAGATATTTATTTCATTAAATATGATAAAATATTTGGTGGTTGAATTTATACTTCTTAGAATAGTTCAAAAAATTTATAAAACAAATTCCTATAAAAAAGTAGTTTTCCTCATAAAAATTAATTGTTTGATTTAATTTTTGTTCACATGAGTTCACCATGTAAAGTAATATAGGAATATAAATACGTTGTATGATTTGGATCAATGAATATTCTAAATTTAGTTTCATGTGAAGGTTCCGGGCGCAGCGGAAGCACGTGGGTGGATTTGCCCACTTGGATTTTTGTCATTAGCAATGATCAATCCGGGATCAATACGACATTAAACGTCAGTCTCCACGGATCGAATCACAGAAAAAGACAAAGAATATGGTTTGTCCCGGAACCACAATCAAGTATCGTTACAGGTTGATTATAGTTAATTTAATTAATTATAAAGAAATACCTTTTGGGTGTTCTTTCTTTGTTGATGTTCTCGATCAAGTTGTCGATGTGATCTGTCATTGCATTGTAGAAGCCAATTGTAGACTCCCTCTAGCAGTGATCCACACGTGTACCTTGTATCTCTGGACGTCACCAAAGGATTCTCCGGGTGCTAGCGTGGAGAAGCCTTTGCTTGCGTTGTCCGCCTTAGATCGTCTTGATCCGATGGAAGAGGATATCTCTCGGTCTTGAGAGCGTTCTTGGAGGAAGAGGTTCTTTCGGTCTTGAAATAATTCTCCAGAGATGTTGTGCACAACGATTCTCTTGTGTAGGAAAAGAGTTGGGTTGTAAGGATATTTATAATCGAGTTTGATGTTGTAGAGTTATGACAATAAATAAACATGTTACGCATTTCATTTATTTCATTAAATCTTATTGAAAACCCCCATGTCGAATAATTAATTCCTTGACATGCGCTCACGCTGATTATAATAAATATCAAAACGATATTATATCCTCAAAAACCCGACAGGAAAAACTACACGGCGTGTAATAATAAATACACGGCGTGTACTTGTTTTTCATTGAAAACTACACGGCGTGTACATTATATGTACACGGTGTGTATATCTTGTTTTCATTTATTCATTTCCTTTCCAAAATAAAACTACACGACCTGTACATTTAATAATACATGGTGTGTACTTATTTTATTTTTCCTCCATCATTTAAAACAACTTAGGCTTCCTTGAATAATTATTAAACCACGTACGGGAATAATCTTTATTCAACTTGAGATACTTGGATACACTTAGTGTGTGACCCTCTAGGCCTCTTTCTCGTTGGCAATAGGCAAGCTTGCCTAAATTCCAAGATTATTGTCTAGAAACGGGTCAAGGCACCCAAGAGAAAGAAGTTGACGCTGCATTGACATATCACCTCATACGAACGCTTACTGTGTAATTTAATCCCTTTGTCTCAATATCTCATCAAGCAGGTTTCATGGCAGTGTCATAAACCTATATGATTGATCTATCATTCTTTGACTACCTGAAATAAACTCGTCGTTTACACCATGGCCATGGAATTTAATGCGACAGTTCTATTTCAATCCAAGGGCCGAGATATCAACTTCCATAAATGGAAGGGACAAATCCTTCCTCGACTTATCCATTAACAACAAGTCACTCATGACGCACCCAACGTACCCTACTTCCTGCCAACTATCTGCGTGACGATTTTCATCAGTAAATCTAAGTGCGTGAGTCATGACATGAGTTAATGATAATCTTTCAGTATAAGGACCATTACACACGCTCATAGATAGAAATATCCGATGACACCAAGACATGCAGAATTAATACTGGCGCGTCTGTTCTCATAATCTCCCATATTATAGATTACCAAGTGCGAACTCCATGAGAGATAGTCTCCTCTTCTTATGAGTACTCGCACATGACGGTCTGTATACTATGTGTCCTATCATAGTATGTCATCCAACCGTATAACTTTATTTAAGAATATTGTTATAGCATTTTAAGGTTCTCATCATAGCGGGGATCTGCTATGACCTTATTAATGCAAAAAATATTCCAGGTCATTATTATATTATAGTCATGCAGAACAATGAACAATATATAATAAGTGAACATTTATGTAATAAAAGTATAAAACAGTTGGTTCTGAGGACACGAACCCTTACAAACTCCCACTTGGACTAGAGCCAACTACCTACGACTTTTAGTCCGCTAGACCTCACATGATGATCATGTTTCTGCTGAGTCAAGGATTTAGTCAATGGGTCCTACACGTTGTCTTCCATGGAAATACTGCTCATTGCAACTTCACCTCTCTGAGAAAAATCCCTCAAAAGATGATACTTCTGAAGTATGTGCTTTGTCCGCTGATGTGACCTTGGCTCTTTTTCAAGTACCACTGCTGCAGTATTATCACAATAGAGTGTGATAGGATCTTTACTACTCGGTACTACATCCAGCTCTTGGATTAAGCTTTGCATCTATACTGCTTCTTTAGCTGCCTCAAAAGCTACGATATACTCGGACTCTGCTGTAGAATCTTCCACCACACTTTGTTTTCAGCTCTTCCAGCTCACTGCACCTCCATTCAAACTGAAGATGTAACCAGTCTGTGACTTCATGTCATCTTGATCAGTCTGGAAACTAGCATCTACATGTCCTCTGATGACTAGTTCCTCATATCCTCCATAAACCATGAACATATCCTTAGTACGCCTCAGATACTTAAGGATAGTCTTGTATGCCATCCAATGGCGGTCTCCTAGATCAGCTTGATATCTGCCTACCGCACTTAATGCGTAAGCAACATCTAGCCTCGTACATAGCATAGCATACATGACTGACCCAATCGCGGATGCATAAGGGATCCTTGCCATCCTCTTTCTTTCCTCATGTGTCTGAGGACACATTTTCTTGGAAAGATGAATGCCATGTGACACTGGCAATAATCCTCTCTTGGATTGTTCCATACTGAATCTCTTCAGTATCTTGTCAATGTATGTACTTTGACTCAGGCCCAGCATTCTCTTGGATCTATCACGATGGATCTTGATCCCAAGAATATATGCCGCCTCGCCCAAGTCTTTCATGTAGAATCATTTATGAAACCATGCATTAACTAACTATAAGACAGGTACTTCGTTTCCAATTAGCAATATGTCATCAACATATACTATTATGAAAATGACTGAACTTCCACTAAACCTTTTGTAGACACAAGGATCACATTCATTCTTAACAAAGCCAAATTCTATAACAGCTTCATCAAAATGAACGTTCCATGACCTTGATGCTTTCTTTAATCCATAAATGGATTTCTGTAACTTGCATACCTTGTTGGAATCCTTTGGAGTCACAAACCCTTCAGGTTGTGTCATATAGACATCTTTCTGGAGGTTCCCGTTAAGGAAAGTTGTTTTGAAATCCATTTGCCAAATTTCATAGTCATGGTAAGCAGTATTGGCCAATAGGATTCTGATGGACTTCAGCATTGCAACCGGTGAAAAGGTTTCACAATAGTCAATTCCTTAACACTGTCTAAAACCTTTTGCAACCAGTCATGCCTTGTAGGTTCTGACTTTCCCCTCCATGTCTAGTTTATTATTGAATACCCATTTATTACCAATAGGCTTTACATAAACTAGAGGATCTACCAAAATCCAGACTTGGTTTTGGTACATGGAATCCATTTCAGAATTCATGGCATCTTGCCACTTGGCAACGTCTGTGCCTTCAACTGTTTCCTTGTAGGTAAGAGGATCATCATTGTCAACCAATAACGAGTCACCATCCTCAGTGACAAGAAAACCATATCATTCTGGTTCTCTCACCTCTCTTATTATCCTATGCAGTTCTTGTGTCTCTGGAACAGATTTTTCTTCCATGGGGCTTTGTGGAATATGTTCTTGTACCAACTCATGTGTATCTTGAGCCTCGACTTCATCGAATTCTATCGCGCTCCCACTATCTCTTTTGGAGATGTTCTCCCTCTCAAGGAATATGGCGTGTCTTGCCACTGTAACCTTTTTGTATGAGGGGTTGTAAAGGTAATATCCCCTTGTTTCCTTGGAATATCCTATAAATATACACTTTGTGCCTTGGGGTGCAAGTTTTTTACCTGAAGAGGCCTTAACAAATGCTTCACTACCCCACACATGTAAATTCAATAACATGGCTTTACGTCCACTCCATAATTCGTATGGAATACCATTTATCGATTTAGTTGGTACTTGGTTTAGTATGTGTACTGCTGTTTGTAATGCATATCCCCAAAAGGATAATGGAAGACTCACATGACTCATCATTGATCTCACCATGTCCAACAGGGTGCGGTTCCTCCTTTCACTTACACCATTCCACTACGGTGTGTAAGGAGGAGTGAGTTGAGATAGAATCCCAAACTCCCGTAAGAAATCAATGAAGTCCTGATTAAGATATTCTCCTCCTCTGTCTGAGCGGAGTTTCTTAATCTTCTTACCAAGATGGTTCTCAACTTTATTCTTGTATTCTTTGAACCGATCAAAATAATCTGACTTATACCTCATTAAGTCGATATATCCATATCTACTAAAATCATCAGTAAAAGTTATGAAGTGCGAGAACCCACCCCTTGCTTCATTGGCTGGGTGAAGTTTTTCTTCCAGTGGCCCTTCTTGCCACATGCGAAACAAACAGCATCCTGTTCCTTTTCCTCCCCTTTGATCTTCCTTTTCTTGGAAGGCCTTGGAGAAGCTTTGGGCTTAAATCTCTTCGCCTTCCCTTTCCTTTTATTCACCATGAGGACAGAAGTATTTTCACGCTTCATGTCAGTGTCCACTTGGCCAATGAGGATGAGAAGATCAGACAAAGACTTCTCAATGTTGTTCATATTGAAGTTCACAACAAATTTTGAGAAGCTCTGGGGGAGTGATACAAGAATGAGATCGGTACCCATTTCTTCAGGGAGTTTAAACCCTTGAACCTCCAAGCGCTCAATGTAGCCAATGAGCTTGACCACATGAGGCCCAGCTGGGGCACCCTCTCCAAGATTTTTCTGAAACAGAGCCTTGGAGATCTTAAACCTTTCCTGTCTTGCTCTCTCCTGGTATAAACCACGAAGGTGATCGAGCATGCTGTAGGCATCCATGTCTTCATGATCTCACTAGACATAGATGACAGCATCAAACATTAAACATCGAGAGCATCGTTCAAATGTTGATCATAGACTAGGAAATCTTCATCACTCGCCCCTGGGGCAAGAGAATTAGGAAGTGAGGACTCCAGCACGTAAAACTTCCGTTCATGACGTAGGATAACCCGAAGGCGCCTAAACCATTCCTGAAAGTTACTTCCGGTGAGGATGTTGTCTTTATCCAGTATTGATCACAGAGAAAATGTGGTTGATGAGTTTTCCATCTTGATTCTACAATTTTAAAAGAGAATATTTATTAGTACTTTCTTGATTACATTTTATAAGAAATAATAAATTTTATTAAGTCTACCACTATTTTATCAAGTCCCAATGGCCCTCACCATTGAACATGGAATGTCCAGTTGCTTTGACATTCTAGTGGAAAGGATCCATATTCCCCTTCGCATAACCCCAACAAGGGTTGGTCAAGCTATTTGAAGGTATTTGGGTAGGCAGGTCTTTGCCAACTGTGAGCTTACAGTTCCTTGATCTGTTGAGTGGACTCCCCAATCCTGAAATCCTGACTTGGATTTCCTCAACTCTTGCCTCCAATATTACATCAAGTCTAGCAAGGGATACTTCTCTTGATGTAATATGGTTAATTCAACCCCAAACCTTTCATAAGGGCTTCCTTTATAAAAGTAAGTGTCCCAACAAGGGTTGGTCAAACACATAGTTTTATTGAGTCTTGCCCTTAATCAAGTAACGGAAGGCTTGGTCTGACTTAATATGGTATTTGAGGGATTTTATTCTTCATGCATATCTTTGCATTATCACATACTTGTTAATATTAATTGATGCTTGATTAAGTGATTAACCATGTTCCGATAATGTTTACGCATAGTCCGGTTTTTATTTTATTCCATATTTGCATGCTTGTTCATTTTATTAATTATGTGATCACGACAACACATACATAATAAATAAACCATGCAATTAGACAGAAATAAAATAAGATGGCATGATCATGAGATTCTATTGGTTACCTTATCTAGCAGTTTTGATAAGCTAACCTTGACCTAGGGAAAACACCTTGAACCTGATGGTTCGTGTTTTGCAGCTCCCACCTATCCACCTTTGTATCTTCTTATGTCAGTTTCGCCTTGGCTTCAGGATTTGAACCGTCTCCTCTAGCTTGGGAGATCCTCCATTACATGGGTTTACATTAAAGAAACCATGGGCATGCTGGCCCTACATTTTATTGGAAGAAGGTTCGCAGGCCAACAAATTTAAATCAAATAAATTTAAATGAAACCATACACATAAAAAGGGTCTTTGGTCTAGCTCATGATCATCCATAGTATGCAACGATATTTATGAATATTTAGAATTCAAATTCTTTTAATCGTTCTTTTATTTAAGATAATACACGCTTGAATTCAATTAATTATGATCTTATAATTAATCAATTCTTTATCTTAAATTCCTTTCTGAATTTCCTTGAGATTCTTGTCATCCATATTCCTTGTACGGGTCTTTTTACATTGGAGGAAACCTGGTGAAATTCCATCTCTGTAAAGTACACGGCATGTAGTTTATAATTACACGGTGTGTATTTTTCTTTTCACCTTTTATCCAAAGTACACGCCGGGGCTTTGGCGTGTTTTCTGTACTTTGGAAATTTTATAGTACATGGCGTGTAGTTGAATCATACACGGCGTGTACTTCCTTGTTACGTGGTAACCGGCCTGGTGATCCCATGTACGCGGTACGCGGCTTTACTTTGTACACATTTTCACCTGGGTCGGAACGGACTACATGGCGTGTTGTTCCAACATACACGCCATGTATTTTGGTTTCCACGTGTCGTTCTATTCTGGTCAACACGGCATGATTAAAACTTAGGCATAATCAATTCACACGGCATGGTTTGGCAGACCAGTGCCGGTTCGTTGAACCTAAGTACACGGCGTGTAGTTTTAAGTACACGTCGTGTAATCCCGTGTTGTACAGACAGAAAGAGCGGCTCCTCCGGATGAGTTCCTCGTTTTTATTTTAATCAAAATTAAAATTAAAAGGTCGTTTCTGTGATATGAATTGAGAAACGAAGGAGGAAGAATAGATCTCATTAATTCAGATTTATAGAACGATTTATTTAGAATTGAATCAAATATGAATGCGTAAATTATCAATGAAAATTAAATAACTATAATCAATGTTGTAACCTCGCTCTGATACCATTTGAAGGTTCCGGGCACAGCGGAAGCGCATGGGTGGATGTGCCCACTTGGCTTTTTGTCATTAGCAATAATCAATCTGGGATCAATACGACGTTAAACATCAGTCTCTACAGATCGAATCATAGAAAAAGACAAAGAAGATAGTTTATCCCAGAACCACAAACAAGGATCGTTACAGGTTGATTATAGTTAATTTAATTAATTATAAAGAAATACCTTTTGGGTGTTCTTTCTTCGTTTATGTTCTCGATCACATTGTCGATGTGATCCGTCATTGTGTCGTAGAATCCAAGTGTAGACTCCCTCTAGCATTGATCCACATGTGTACCTTGTATCTCTGGACGTCGTCAAAGGATTCTCCAGGTGCTGGCGTGGATAATCCTTTGCTTTCATTGTTCGCCTTAGATCGTCTTGATCCGATGGAAGAGGATCTCTCTCGGTCTTGAGAGCGTTCATGGAGGAAGAGGTTCTTTCGGTCTTAAAAGAATTCTCCAGAGATGTTGTGCACAACGATTCTCTTGTGTAGGAAAAGAGTTGGGTTGTGAGGATATTTATAATCAAGTTTGAGGTTGTAGATTTATGACAATAAATAAACGTGTTACGCGTTTCATTTATTTCATTAACTCTTATTGAAAACCCCCATGTCGAATAATTAATTCCTTGACATGCGCTCACGCTGATTATAATAAATATCAAAATGATATTATATCCTCAAGAACCTGACTGGAAAAACTACACGGTGTGTAATAATAAATACACAGCGTGTACCTGTTTTTCATTGAAAACTACACGGCGTGTACATTAGATGTACATAGTGTGGGTATCTTGTTTTCATTTATTCACTTCCTTTACAAAATAAAACTACACGCCGTGTACATTTAATAATACACAGCGTGTACTTATTTTATTTTTCCTCCATCATTTAAAACAAATTAGGCTTCCTTGAATAATTATTAAACCACGTACGGGAATAATATTTATTCAACTTGAGATACTTGGATATACTTAGTGTGTGACCCTCTAGGCCTCTTTCTCGTTGGCATTAGGCAGGCTTTCCTAAAGTCCAAGATTACTGTCTAGCAACGGGTCAAGGCACCCAAGAGAAAGAATTTAACGCTGCATTGACGTATCACCTCATACGAACGCTTACTATGTAATTTAATCCCTTTGTCTTGATATCTCATCAAGCAGGTTTCATGGCAGTGTCATAAACCTATATGCTTGATCTGTCGTTCTTTGAATACCTGAAATAAACTCGTCGTTTACACCATGGCCATGGAATTTAATGTGACAGTTCTATTTCAATCAAAGGGCCCAGATATCAACTTCCATAAATGGAAGGGACAAATCCTTCCTCCACTTATCCATTAACAACATGTCACTCGTGACGCACCCAAGGTACCCTACTTCCCGTAAACTGTCTCCATGACGGTTTTCATCAGTAAATCTAAGTGCACGACTCATGACATGATTTAATGATAATCTTTCAGTCTAAGGACCATTACACACGCTCGTAGGTAGCAATATCCGATGACACCAAGACATGTGGAATTACTACTGGCGGGTCTGTTCTCATAATCTCCCATCTTAGAGATTACCAAGTGTGAACTCCATGAGAGAGAGTCTCATCTTCTTACGAGTACTCGCACATGACGGTCTGCATACTATGTGTCCTATCATAGTATGCCATCCAACCGAAGAACTTTATTTAAGAATATTGTTATAGCATTTCAAGGTTATCATCATAGCAGGGATCTGCTATGACCTTATTAATGTAACAAATATTCCAGTACATTATTATATTATAGCCATGCAGAACAATGAACAATATATAATAAGTGAACATTTATGTAATAAAAGTACAAAACAGTTGGTTATGAGGACACCAACCCTTACACCATGTACATAAATGAGACTTATTCCAATATTTAAAAGCATCTCTACCCTTCTTTAAGGTAGAAAATTATCCAATAAGATAGAACGAATCCCCAATTTTTAGTTAATTCTAAAAAATAAAATATTATTTCATTAAAAAACCAAACTTGCTGAAGCATTTTTCTCTTATTTTATTAGAACTTTTATAAAATCTCTTATCCTTTCAATTAACCCTATTCTCTCCTTCATTTATGTTATTTCTTAATTTTTATTTATTCTTTATCAACCTCAATTCTTTCATTTCATAAGTTGTAGTAATATATATAACTTCTAGGTTTCTATCCTCACTATAAACCTTTTATTCTTCATCTAATTTTTATCAATTGATGAATGTTAAACTAAACTTACTCACCCATACTTTAAAAATATAACTCCTCAATTTTAACATTAATCAATTACCATCCTATTTTTAAAAAAGTTCTTCCATGTATGAGGGGTGTTTTCTCTTCATCCATCACATGAATAAGAAAATTCACCAGAAAGTAAAATTTATACATTCTAACTAAAACCTTTTAAATAGAATTGTGTGGATATCTCACCATTGTATCTTCAAATTTAATTAGAACCATTTTGGGATTTATCTCCTCTAATAAAAATATTTTAATTGTTGAATATAACATGGTATTCATACTATTACCAAAATCAAAAAATTATTTTAAAAATTTACATAATACATTAATTATAATAATTATTAATTATAAAAATTATTTTATACATTAATAATTATAATAAAAAACTATCGGAATATTATTTCTTATTTAGTAGAATCCTTGAAACCTTATCTAAATTTTCTCTTATATTTGGACTAGTTCTCATATATGAAAGTTTCCTACTATTTTAAAACATATTTTTTGTACAATTTTCACATGTGGAAATGTTATCTAAATCCTTCATAAAGGGGATATTAATATAAGGCTTCTTAAAATTTTATATAACTGATACCATTTTTCTTTTATTCTACCTTATATTATCCATTTTAGGATTGGTTATTGTGGTTTTAATGATAGTGGCGCTTATTCCTTGACTTCCTTCTTAGCCTAAATTTTTTTTTCCTCTAATTTTCATCTTCTCTTGGCCAATTGTATAATTTTTTTCTTATTTACCCTCACTATTTATACACTCTCCTCCATGGTTTTTCCACTTCTTATGGTTATTAACTTCAACTCTTTACTATGATGGATTTTAATATCACCTGGTAGTATTCCTCTAAGTATTTCATATATTTTAATTACTATTTTAAAAACATTAAATTCATAATTTGTCATCCTAGTGAATTGAATTTTGGAACTATCTTGTAATTTCTTGATAATAGTCCCAATAATAGTTATTTAATTTTCTAAAGTCTCATATAATAAACTTATTTGATTATGAAATGTAAGTCATTGTTATTGTATTTATTTTTTGTGTAACCCTATAACTACTCATATTTGTTAAAATTATATATTTCATTATCACCTTTATCCCTAAAAATTAATTCACTTATTAAAATTAAGATAATAGATTTTTTCCATAGGTGTGCCTTTCTTTTTATTCTTGGGTGACAAGAGCATAGTTAAAATTATTTTAAGTTCTTATTTTATTCCAAATAATCTCCTATGTGATCATTATTACTATGGTTTACATTTCTCCATATCTCATTGAAAACTATGTCTAGACATTTCATCTAATGATTCATATTATTTACATGGAAAATCCTTCATTAGAGACCCTCTAATAAAAACATCAGAATTCAAATTGTTATTTTGAGACAAACCATATAAAAATATTATATAAGTAACCACACCTTCTAACCATGGTAGTGTAACTTTATTCAAAATTAATTAAAGTTATCTTATACTTTATAAAGTGGATATTTTTCTAATTAATTAAAATTTAAAACATTTAATCATAGATTAATTATTTTAGATGGAGGAAATAGTCTTTTTAAGAAGTCTATTTCCATATTATCCAATGTTGTGATGAAACATGGTTCCAATATTTAAATATTACTTTTATTGTTGTCTATTAGAAAAAATTTAATAATAATGCCTTAGTTTTTTGAGAGTGGGTGTCATAGACCCAAATTAAACTTTTATTTTTCTAATTATCAAAACATTTGTACAATAGGATATAGGAATGATTCATATGAACAATGATAGTAACATAACTTTATCATATATGATAAATGGAAGCATCCTCGGTTTACATGATGTATTAGAAGTTTATAAAAATTCCAACCAATAATGAGAACATCGTAATACTATGAAAATAATCTAAAACATATATATTATGGAATATATAAATTAATATAAGAGGATATGAATAATTTATAACTATCAATTATTAGGGGTTAATAATAAATGTGACCTATTCTCATGAAGATCATAAATTTTGATCCCAAGTATATAAGATCATGAGGACTAACCCTCTAATTGTAACACCACATGTTTTGGTTGTCATTATATGTTTCAATATATGAGTATGATTAATAGGTATTTATATGGGAGATCATTATTAATATATATAATTTATTATATACTTTTATTTATGATAAATACCATGATTATTTATTTTTTTAGTGATCTAGATTGCGTCAATGGACATTGATTAAATGATATAGACATGATTTTTTGCATCCGGGTTTAGGAAGAATATATCTCTATCCCTTTGACTCAAGTTTTAATGCCTTGAAAAAATCCTTGTCTATAGTGAATGAAGTAAAGTTCATAAAATATAGTGAAATAAAGATAAATAAACCATGAAAGGATGAAGATACAAATTATGTTTCATGTTTATGACATATCAAAAGTTAAATAGAATATATTACAATATTATTGTTCATATGAGGTTTTAATAGATATTAATTACCCATATCTCTATAGGGGTAAAGATGTATGATCGGAAATTTCTATTTTTATACGATTAAGACTCACTGATATTAAGATAATGGCCTAGAGGGGCAGAAAAAATGAATATTTACATGTTTTACTAATTCTGGTGGATTGGAGTTTATAATGAAGTGAATCCAACATACATGGTCTCGTGAATATCTACATGTGAATTATTATAAGAATATATTTAAATAAATTCAATTATATGTTATTCAAGTTTAAAATAATGATTACTGAATTTATATCTCAAGGTATTCACATGTTTTTAAAGTTTAAATAAGTGAATTTATAAAATATTTTATCAAATAATAATTTATTATTTGGTATATGTTAAACATATTTGTGAGGGAAAATATGGGTCAATGATCTCTATTTTATAATGTGTCCCATGAAAGTGTAGAAAGTGTATAGTAAAATATTACTGACACTTATAAAAAGTTATTACAACAGTTTTAGTGAGTGTTATAAATACAATGAAAGTAGTACTCTAAATCAATAGGAAATAACTCAGAAAGACTCAAACTTGAGACCTAATAGAGACTCTGCAGAGCCACTACCAACTGAGCTGGACCCTGGGGGAAACATATGACAAGTTAACCAAGTAATTTATAACACAATTCATCAGTTTTAAAGGTTAAATTTATTTATGGACTAAAGTGTAATAAAAGAGAGTTTGACCTATTTATAAAACCTTATTTTATATGAAATGATACCAAGAGTAACTACTTACACAAATTATTTCCCTCCCTCCATACTCTTGAGTTATAGAGTGATAAAGTGAATGAGCTAATACCAAAAACCTGATTTTTTCCTCAATAATTATGTTTGTTATTTTCTTTTGATCATAAATTTAATATAAATAACTTATTTATTCTATTAAATCATAAAATAAATGTAGATTAATTAATAGATTTTTTTGTGCATATGGGGCAAATCTAGAGGGATCTTAGTTTGGAACCATCGATCTATATCAATCCAACAAAAATTAGATTATGTCTGGATTCTAAAAATAAATTAAATATTCTTTTGACTGTATACTTCATAATTAAATATAAAATACATTATCCATTAATTAATTTAATAAATGGTATTTAGGTATTGTGTTATGACATGAATTTGGTTGATTTGTTTTGAAAATATTGTTACCAAACCCTTCTATTTCACTCAAATTCATTAAAGTGGTACCAGAGTGGTTGTACACAATTTAAGTTTAGAATTTTAATTAAATATGATATAAATTTGGTATAGGGATTCAATATAGTCTTAACAACATAAATAATTCACTTAACTAATCCCCATATAAGATCTATCAAATGAAACATGATCAAAGCCTTTTATTTGATAAGTTCAGGATTATCAAGATCATGGACCGAACCATGTTCATCAAACTACCCCACGAAAGTGTCACTATTTCACACCTAACCCTTAGGGAATATAATGGTCTATTGAGGGGTTATGTATATATATGCTAGATCTATGAATACTATAAAATTAAAACCTAAACATATATAGATTTACCCTTTAAATTAATTTATTTTCATGTTTTTTTATTAATTTTATAATCTATAAATGAATCCCCCAAAACCTATATTATATTTTTCATGTTTTAAAATCAATTCATTATGAACTTGGATCACTTAAATGTCCCAAATAGTATTATTTTAAGGAGTTGGATTCCTATAATTATAAATTTTATAAAAAAACATCTATTTGGTGGAAACCAAGGGAAAACCATGGCATGGTTAGTGATACAGATTAATTTATTATATAGAGTCTAAAACCTAAGTTTTAAAATTAATAAAGAATTTACCTCTCATTTTATATAAATACCCACTCATCCTCTCACTCATCTTCACTCAAAATCCATTGAGGATAAATTTTCTTTTCTTTTCCCTCTCTATATCCCTCTAAATGTGTTCCTAATCTCCTAAGAAGATACTCTGATGATTTTATAAGTGGCCTCTCAAGGTATGGGATCCTATCATCTTTATTTGATGAAAATTATTTGTATTATACCTTTTTTATTTCAAATTTTTCATAAGGGAATAAATTTTTATACATACCTCTTACTTTATATATGAATTCCATGTAATTATAGACACTTATTCACACTTGTTAAACCCTTCCATGAATCTTTATGTATGCCCATTATGTTACTAAAATTATCTGGTAATTTTTCATGCCAGTAATTTATATAGTGAATAACCATCCCTATTTCTACTCATTGGTATTCAACTTGATGTACCTATCCTTAATTGAATGTTTAAATCCATGTGTGTAACCCAAAATCCTTAATCATGGGGTTAAAAGTTATGAAAAATGTTCTTATGGTGTGTGATCTATGTGACATAAAAATTCATTTACATAATATGAATGTAACGGGTTGGATGGAAATTATATATCTCTCTAATGATTTGGGTAATGATTTTATATATTGAGTTACATTTTATAGTGAATTTTAGGTTATAAAAAGAACATTGTGTTACAATTTATTTTCATATTTCCTTGACTTATACATATAATGTAGTGTTTTATGTTGTTTTCAAATTCCCATTTAGCCTTGATGTTTTCATTTTATATCATGATGATATTTTCATGTTTATTATTCTAGCCACTTTTATGCTACCTTGATATACCTCTTTACTCACATGTATTAGTTTCATCATGTTATTTTTTTATAATCCCCCTATGAACTTTTATAACTCACTTGTTTATTATGTACATCCCCAGGTTATCTTGCGTAGTATTAAAAGATCAATGGATTTTAAGGGCAAGTTTCAGTGTCTTTAAATTTCATTTTATCCCATTTTTTATTTATTGAGTTATGTATCTATTTTATCAAACACACTAGGCCTTATGATATTCTGGTATTGTATAATGTGTTTCTTTATGTAATAAATCATAAATGAAGGGGTATAAAAGATATGGGTTGTCATAGTATGTGTCAGAGTAAAGTATAGTATTTTTTGGAAATTGGGATTATGAATAATTAGTGAAATGATTAGGGATAAGGCTAAACATATTAAAACAACCCTAATTTTTGGTAATGTATAGAGTAAGTGGTTTCCAAGAAATAAAATCCATGTTAAGATACTAAAAGTGGATGTGGCTCTGGCATAATGGTACCTAGGGGTAACAACCCCAAAAAGTGTGTATTGAGAATTTTATTTATTTTCACCTAGTGGATAATAAATAGTAATTTCTAAACCGATATTTTAACACTATTGGGAGACATGAATTGGTAAATTCACAATCTCTTTACGAACCATTATGAAGGGAATAATAATCCCATAAAATATTATGTTAAGAAATAGACTATGGATAAACTAGATTGAAACCTATAAATTCATAGGTTTAGGAATATATTTCATTTATGATTTAACCCTTTAATGTTTATGGTTTCCCATTTATGCGTTAAATAGATTAAAAATTCTCAACCCTGATTCTCCCTTTATTCTATCCAACAACTCGGAATAGGAGAAATTGAGTCAACATCAAATGTGAGGGGCAATGTGTTGACATCCCAAAAAAGATGTATAAACTGATGGGAGTGGGAATAAAAAAAATATGAAATAATTTCTTAATTAACTCAATTTTTTAATAGAATCATAAATCAGGAGAAACAAATAAATACCCATAAGAAAAAGAAAGTTTCAATTGAGACCATTATGATACAAAGACCTCAAATATATAGTGGATCTTACGATCCCTTAATTGTGGAAAAATGTATCAAATTAATTGATCTGAACTTCTCAGTCCATCAATTCTCTGGGAAAGAGAAGGTCGTTCTGGAAATTTATTATATGGATGGAGAAGCTGATCAATTGTGGATGTTGATAAGAAATAGGAATCAGAAAGAGGGGATCAAAGTGATGGAGGGGAAAGAATTCTGTATTTTTTTCAATAAATATTTTACTCACACTCTCAGGCATAAAATTGATAGGTATGTCCTTGTACTCAAGAAAAATGATAAATATTACATCATGCCATATGTGGAAAACTTCAAAAGACATGCATGATACACCTCCAACATTGTCATTGAACCTAAGATTAAGGTTTATTGCTTCTTTAGTGGGATAAAAGAGGACCTATGAAAATATGATATTCCCTCAAAGATGAAATGGTGGTTGGTGTATCTCAAGGGACTCATGGTCCAGGTGTGTAACAACCTAGATACTTATAAAATAAATTGATTTCATTATGGAATTAAATAGTCACATTCATAATAAATGTACAATGAAATAAGTGGTATTTATATATATTAATAAATCAATAAAAATAGAATAGTAACCTCCAAAATAAAAGTATAAATAAAATTTATGTATCATATAAGTGAAAATATAATGTATTAATATCATGGAATAAGTAAATATTTTTTTTTGAAAATGATAAATTAAGTGTTGGTATTTTTGTGACAAATAAATATTTTTTACAATTTTATAATTAATATAATGATTTGAAATAAATTTATCTTCCTAAAATAGATTCATATATTAATATTTTGTTTTCTCATTATTATAAGATAATTTTATGTGAGCTTAAATAAATTTTTAAATTTTTCTAAAATCAAAAAAAAATTAAAATTGGAATTCTTCAAATAAATGATGATTTAATTAAAAATTAAATTTATCATATTTAGAAACTTATTTTCACAAAATGGAGTTGATTATTTAATTTTACACATCAATAAATGGTTGGGTTTAACTTTTGGGATTTTTATAAAATAGATGAATTTTTGGTGAATAATGAAATACAATAATTTTTTATACAAGCTAAATACATGAATTATTGATTCATATATGATATATAGATGATGTAAGACAATAATATCTAAAAATAGATAATTATTTTATTATAATTAGTTAAATTTTTAAACTATTCATAGTCTTGATTCTAAATAATAAACTAATGAATAAAATAATAAAAAAAGACCTCTCTCCTCCAATATAAATACTACCATCACCACCTCTTATCCTCACATCGCAAGTCATTTTATGTTGATTAATCTATTCCCAATGCACTTCTCAAGCCTCTTCCCCATGTCCAATACCTTATGGTCTCACCAAAAAGGACAAAACCAAGTACCGTAAATAGGTTATCAAGGAGAAGAATTCCAGAGGTAAAATACTCTTTCATTTTCTTTATTTTGTTGTTAATTTTGTTTCATTTCTTATTCTCTCCTCACACCCTCATCCAAGAGACATAATAAATAGATTATATTAAATGTAATATAATTTTATTTTTTTAATGTAATATCCATCATCAATTTTCTCCTATTCTCCTATTTCTCTAAAAATGAAAACATCATCTGTGATGTATCGATTTTCATCATCCTGGACGATGTGTTTTAATTTTTCATTATAATATTAATCGATTGTCCAAACACCATTATTATGGTTAAATAAGAATTTATTATACATATTATAAGCTATATAATGTTCTGTAAGCAATATATAAATGTGATATTAAATAAAATGATATAAGCTCGTGATGGTTATAGAAACCGGAAAAAAAATTAAATCATAGTAATTAATGTTTTATCTAATTAATCATCCTTATATAAGAAGAAAAATATATATGGTATAATATAAATTTTTAGAAACATATAAATACCATTTAATTCCACATCTGGATTTTTCTTCTTTTCAAAAATAAAATCCTTAGTCAACCAACCATGGAAACCATGAAATAAACTCACCCGAAACAATGAAAAGAACAGAATATTATTAATAAATGGTGGAAATATGTTATAAGAAGATCATATAAAGGATAATAAATATTAATATGGTTCATTTATATATTAATAAAACTCTTTAAACCATTATATAGGGGGTTTAAGATGTTTAATGTAAGACGAACCTGTGGTATGGGACTTTTCTTTAAGAATCCTCTTACATTTTTTTACAAAATTCAAGAGGAATATTTTTATGATGCAAGTATTATGATTTTATTATTATTTTTGAGTTCTCAAGAATTGTTTAAGAAGATGTGTGGGACCTATAACTCTCTCCAATTCATTGGGTATGTTTATGTTGGAAGTTGACCATAATGGTTATTCCATGTGTAACTGTGATTGTTACACCATAAGGCAGTCATGAGGGTTACATCATATGGTGGAAATGAGGGTTACATTGTTAGGTATCCATAAGGGTTATAAATCATATGTTATAAATTACGGTTACAATATCATGTATGTAATGCCACTATATATTTATATTGTTTTATTTATGTTTTTTTTTCTTTTATGGAAATCTCTTATTTACACGAGTTAAGTATATGATGCTTCTGGGGAATGAAATATGTCTTTGTGAAAATGATTTTGTATGATTATAAGTATTTATTGATAAACTGTTACCTTTCTATTATGTCCCTTACTAGTCTTTTTGTGCTTATCCTATTTTTTTTAAAAAAAATCACATAGTTTAAGGAAGGATAATAGAAAAAAAGAAGCCAAGATAAATGTTTTGAATATTTTTAATGAAAAGATTTCTTATTTTATTAAAATATTTTTTATTATGATATATATTGATAGTATTTTATTATTATCCACTTTTTATTCTTATGGTTTTATTTTTATGAATTATTGCTTAATTATATAAAACATAAAACTTAAAAGATCTTTGGGAATGTAAGAAAGTGAATTCTAAAAGAATTTACTAGTTTTTGTATTGTATAAGGTCAGGTCCTTATAGTTTGTATCAGATCATGGTTTAGATAAATTTAGGGGGTATAATTATGTTAATATAATTCCATGAATTATTTTTACCTTATAGATATGTTGAAATTATATATCATTTAAAGATTTCTATACAGCAGGATCTAAGATATGTCTATTCAGAAAAGATTTCACACAAGAAACATGGAAGCTGCAGTAGGAAGCCACTGAGAGGATGATATATTATGAATCTATAACCTAGAATGGTGGGAATTAGAACCATCTATATTGTGAGAGTAACTGATCATTTTACACAAGCCATAAATGGTGGTGTAATCCATGCAAGAAAATAACCAGATATACCAAGATGGAACATGATGATAGTGGAACATTTTATGAGGCAACACCCAGCTACTTTCAGTGGATCTTCTAACCAAGTGGTTACTTAAGAGTGGATTAAATACCTTAAAAATATAGTCAATATCATTGGGTGTTTCTATAATAAAAATTATAGTATTTATATTTATCATTTTGAAGGTATAACCAACCAGTGGTGGTTAATGATCAAGAATATTAGGGATAAATAGGATATTGATGCCTTGGAATGGGATGAATTTAAGAATTTTTTCCTTGAATTTTTTCCTAAGGTGGTTAAAATTGGAATATAAAATAAATTACTTTAATTTATATAGAAGTAGGAATATTCAGTGGTTATGTATGAAGAAAACCTCACCCGATTGGAAAGGTATGATCCAAATATTATTCTAGATATTGATAGTAAAATAAATTGTTTCTACTCAGGATTGAAGCTGTGATTATGAATGGATTTATCCTCTTATGAATTTAAAAGTTATGAGAAAAATTTTCAATGTTATGAGAGGGTATAAATGGAGTTTTCTGATTACTATGTGTACTTTGAAAACAATAAGATGAAAAGGTCCATATGACAAGTTATGGATAAGAATCAATCAAATAAATTTGAAGGTATGAATTTCCAATTTTTAGTTTGTGGGAAATGTGGTAAAAGGAACCCTGGGGAATTCCATAACAAATTTGAGAAGTGTTTTTGAAGTGGTAAGTTTGGAATAATGGCCCGAGATTCGAATGAAAAAAGGTCGTAGTTTTGGTTGGATTAATTCTGATAAGAAAAATGTAAAATGTTTCAAATGTGGTGAGATGGGGATTTATGAAAATACATTCCCATTGAAATATCTGAATGAAGGAAAATAACCAAATTATAAAAAGAAAGGTATCATGAAATTATTTTCAACTACTACAGTGGATGTTGGGTCGTCCAATAAAGTGTTATAATGTACTTTTTTTATATACCCAAATTTTTCTAATGTCTTGTTTGATATAAAGTATAAAATTTTCATTTTTTATGAGAAATATTATGTTAAATTAGAAATTTCCTCTCAATAAATGAAGTTATAGCTTATTGAAAAAACACCACAGGAAATATTACGGCAAAACAACATTATAAGTATCTGCCTGTTTTTTTATGTAAAGAAATTACCTAAAAAAATAGTTGTTCTTCCATTATTAGATATTTATGTAATTATGGGTATGGAAGGAATTTATTTTTTTCATGCTAAGAATGATTATAGAGATAAAGAAGTATTTTTTCAAGAGTTTAAGTTTTTATACAATAATGAACCCATACCATTGATAACATATTAGGAAGATGAGAAACTATAAAAATATGGAAATGAATGTTATCTGGAACATATTATAGAAAAAAAAAAGGAAACTCTACAGATTAATTATGATCTCGTGGTAAATTAATACCTATATGTTTCACTTAATAAGTTTCTTAGTGTAATTCCTAATCAAGAATTTTAATTTATTGTTGAATTAGTTCTTGATGATAAAACAATTTCAAAACCCCTTATTGAATGGAATGAGTGGATCTTATTGAATTGAAAATGAATTTATAGGAGTGTTATGATAAATGATTCATTTTTCCTAGAACTTAACCATGGTGTGATCATATCTTGTTTGTTAAAAATAAATATGTCTACATGATTCTTTGGGTTGATTATAGAGCTTTGAATAACATTACTGTTAAGATTAAGTATCCATTTCCTCATATTGATGACTTGTTTTATTAACTCTTAGGAGATCAGTATTTTTTCAAGATTGACTTGAGATCTATATACCATCAGCTGAAGTTGAAGGATGATGAAATTATAAAAATATCATTAAAAACTAGATATTGGAATTATGATATTGTTTTTAGGCAATTTGGTTTGAAAAATTCCCCTTATGTATTTATGGGTCTTGTGAATAGAACATTTCATGTATATTTGGATAAGTTTTTTGTTGTTTATATTGATGTTACTTTTAATGTTTTGAAATAATTATAGATATCATGAAAAACATTCAAGTATTTTCCTACAAAATCTCAAAGAAAAGAAGTAATAAGGGAAATTTAACAAATGTGATTTTCATTACAACAAATTTCCTTTCTTGGTTATACTGTAAATTTGGATGGAATAATAGTTGATCTCTCCAAAAAAAGGTGTTTAATGAATAAAAAGTCCTAGAAATGTTACTATTTTTTTCTTTATTTAACAGTCTATCAACAATGTTTTGATAAAAACATTGCAAACATAACCAACATGCTAAATAAGTTATCATGAAAAGGGGTTAAATTTATTTGGAAATAAGTCTATGATGTTTTTTAGAAACTAAAAATAATATTTGTATATTCTATATTTTTGGAACTGCCTTCTTGAAATATTTATTTAATCATCTACAATGATGCTTCATTGAAGAGACTTCGTTGTGTTCTGATGCTGAATAATCAGGTAATATCTTATTCATTAAGACAACTAAATTCTCGTGAGTTAAATTATCCCAAACATTATTTGTAATCAGTAGCTATGGTTTTCTCTTTAAATATTTTAAGGTATCATTTACATGGAATCAAATATGAAATATATGAAAACCATTATAGTTTAAATTTTATATTTACTCAGAAGGAATTGAACATGAGGAAATGAAGATGGTTGGAAATAATAAAGGATTATGATTGCATGATCAATTACCATATTGAAAAGAAAACAATTTGGTTGATTCCTTGAGTATAAACATTCATGGTACATTAAGCATGTTAGGTTTGGAACATGGCCCATTGATTAATGATTTGATGAATTTTGGAATGGATATTTTTGGTGTATGAAATTATTCTGTTTTGTTTTAGGTGTGAGTGCAATCATCTATCTCAAAAAAAATTAAACAAGAATAGAAGGAAGACTATGAGTTACAAAAAAATGTATAATTGGTTGAGAAAGGTAAATTTATAGAATAATGTTGATTAATATTGTATTAAGATTTGTTATGGGATTATGTGTGTGTTGAGATTCATCACTGAAGAAAATTTTGTTAAGTGAAGCTCATAGTTCTCTATTTTCAGTTCATCATGGAAGCACTAATATGCATAGAGACATTTTGTAGTATTATATTGGTGGGGAATGAAAAGAGATATTTATTATTTTACTATGAAATGTTTAACTTGTAAATAGGTTAAAGAGGATTGAAAACTACCAAAGGGGATGCTTCAGCCTTTTCCAATACTGGATTCGAAATCTGAAAATATATCCATGGACTTTGTGGTTGGACTACGAGAGAATTCTAAAGGTAATAATGGGATTTCGGTTTTTGTTGATTGACTGACTAAATCTACACAATAAATTCATATTAGAGACACCATTTCTTTAGATCATCATTCTTTATTGCACCTCAAAAATATTTTAAGGTTATATGAAGTTTATCTTTCCATTGTATCTGATTGTGATCCCAGATCCACTTATAAATTTTAGAAAGGCATTTAGAAGTCATTGGGAAATTAATTTTATGGGTCCAAAATTATAGAGGAGGTAATTAAGAAAGTGAAAATGATCCAGTAACACATGAGAATAGATTAGAGAAGGTAGAAAATTTATGCAAGAAATAAGAGGATAGACTTTTATTTTAAGGTATGTGATCATATTTTCCTTAAAATATCTCCTTGGAAAAGTGTTATGCCTTTTTGGTAAAAAAAGGAAATCTAAGTCCATGTTTCATTATAACTTCTCTAATACCGAAGAAAGTTGGACTGTTTTCCTACCGAGTATCCTTGCCTACGAGTTTATCTCAGGTACACAATGTTTTTCATGTTTTGATGTTAAAAAATTATTTGCTATATTCATCTCATTTTTTGACCCTTTATGTTGTTCATATGTAATAGAACATTTCTTATAAAGAGAAACCTATTGAGATTCTTGATCAAAGAGAGCAGGTATTGCAGAATAAGGTAATTCATCAGGTTATGGTTTTGGGGATATATCACATGGTTGAAGAAGAAACATGGGAATCTAAAAAATTTATGAGTAAAATGTATCAATTTTTTTAATATGTGAATAAAAACTATGAGGATAAAATTTCCAGAAGTAGGGGAGAATAAAATGACCCAGGTACTTATAAAATAATTTATTTTCATTATAAAATTAAATATTCAAATTTATTATAAATGTATAATGAAATAAGTGGTATTTATAGAAATTAATGAATCCATAAAAATAGAATAGTAACCTCACTAATGAAATTATAAATAAAATTTATTTCTCTTATATGTGAAAATATGATATATTTATATCCTGGAATAAGTAAATAATTTCGTTTTTGAAAATGATAAATTAAGTGTTGATATTTTTGTGACACATAAATTTTAATTTACAATTTTATAATTAATATAATAATTTAAAAGAAATTTTATCTTTATAAAATAGATTACAAAATTAATATTTTTTATCTTATGATTATAATATAATTTTATGAGACTTTAATTAATTTTTTAATGTGTCATAAATCAGGTATATTTTTAAAATTATTATTTTTCAAATAAATGAAAATTTTAATTAAAAATTAAAATTCTCATATTTATAAAATTATTTTTATAAAATTGATTTCATTTTTTAATTCTACACATTGATAAATGTCTAGGGTTATTTTTTGTGATTTTTTTGAAATAGTTGCATTTTTTGGTGAATTGTGAAATATGAATATTAATGATATAAGAAAAATACATGAGTTATTGGGTAATAGATGATATATGGATGATGTAAGCCCATAATATATAAATCACCTTAATTATTTTAATATATTTTTTTATAATTCTCAAATAATTCATATTCTTCACAAAATATATTAAACTAATGAATAGAACAATAAAAAAATACCCATCTCCTCCACTATAAATACCACCCCTCACAACCTCTTCTCCTCAGACATAAAATCCTTGTAGATTATTTAATTCCCACCCAATTCCCTTCCCAAGACTATTCACCACATACAAGACTTTATTGACTCACGAAAAGGCCAAAACCAAGTTCTTTAAGGAGGATCTCTAGGAGAAGAATTCTAGAGGTAAAATCCTCTTTAAATTTCTTTTATTTTCATTTCAATTTCATTTATTTTCATATTATATCCTTTCATACCCTCAACCAAGTTACATTATAACTCCAATTTCATACATAAAATATAATTTTATTATGTTATTGGAATATTCATCATCAAACCTCTCTTATTCGCTTCTTATTCTAAAAAATAAAAACATCATCCTTGATGTGTCAATTTTCCATCATCGTGGACAATGTGTTTAAATTTTACTTTACCACCTTCATGCTTGTCCATATAAAATTTACTATCATTAAATAAGATTTTATTATACATATTATAAGTTATATAATGTTCTCAAAAAAATATATAAACATGATATTAAATAAAATGTTATAATTTCATGATGGTTGAA
Organism: Viscum album; assembly: GCA_963277665.1. Classification (NCBI taxonomy): domain Eukaryota; kingdom Viridiplantae; phylum Streptophyta; class Magnoliopsida; order Santalales; family Viscaceae; genus Viscum; species Viscum album. The sequence goes on from CAUJRU010000576.1 coordinate 70,843, forward strand.
AAATCGTCCAAAATAAATTAAATCATTTTCATTAATGTTTTATCGAATGATTCATCCTAATATCATAAGAAAATATATATGATTTCATTTAAAATTTTCAAAACATATTAATAAAATTTATTTTCACTTATGGAGTTTTCTTTAATTATACATTAAAATCCACAATGAACCAACAATGGAAACCATGAAATAAACTCCCATGAAACAATAAAAATAAAAAAAACTTATTAATAAATGGGTGGAAATATGTTATAATAAGATCACATATGGAATTATAAATATTTATATGGTTCCATAATATATTAATAACAGTTTTTAAACCATTATACATGAAGTTTGATCACATTTGAAAAAAGTCGAACCCGAGGTATGAGACTTTTCTTTAGAAATCCACTTTTAAATTTCTATTTTTAAAAAATTCAAAATGATTTTTTATAATGAAAGTATTATGATTTTTTTATTTTTTTTATAGTTTTTGTAAATTTTTTATGATTAAGGGTAGGAACTATAACTACCTATAATTCATTGGTCATGATTATGTTGGATGTTGACCATAATTGTTACTCCAAGTATAACTATAATGGTTACACCATAAGGTATCCATGAGGGTTACATCATATGGTATTCATGAGGGTTACATTTTAAGGTATTAGTGAGGGTTAAAAATAATATAAAATCCATGAGGGTCACAATATAATGTAAGGAATTCCCATATATTCCTCTATGGTTTTATTTATGTTTTCTTTGTTTTATGGAAATTTATTATTTTCACAATTTAAGTATATGATACACTATGGGAAGGAAGTATGTCTTTGTGAAAATGATTTTGTAAGTTTATAAGTATTCATGGAATAAAAATTTCATAACTATTATGTCCTTTATGAACCTATTTGTTCTCATACCAAGTTTTTAAAGAGTTTTTCATAGGTCTTAAGGATGGGTATGTGAAAAGAAGAAGGCGAGATAAATGTTTAGATTTTTCCTGAGAAAATTTTTTGTTTTATAAACAAATGTTGTATTATGGAAGAAATAGATAATATTATAGTATTACACACATTTTATGCTTTTGGATTGATATTTATGAATTATTTATTAATTATCTAAAACTATAAAATGAATATATCTATGGGAATGTAAGAATGTAAATTCTAAAATAATTTACTAGTTTATATAATATATTTTCCTAGGTACTTATAAAGAGATAGGAAGTTGAGGATGGACCATAATATTTGTGGTGATATGGAAAAATATCATTGGGGTAAGAAATTATAATATCCCACTTGTTAAATGTTTTGGAAGAAGAATATTATAATTTTATTGAATGGAATAATGAAATGATTTAGGTGTTGGAAGGGAACCAAGATAGTCAATGATGTTGGGAGAAACCTACCAATGTGATGCATAAAATTAACTCTTCTGTAAACCCTTATCCTATTTTAAAATGTTTCAACTAAAATTAATAAGGAAACTATGTGAATCAATGCAATAATACAAGTTTTGTTGATGGTAACTGACATCAACAACCATCAAGGCCAAGAGAGAAAGGGTGAGATTATTCCATAATAACTGGTGACGTGGATCCTGAAAAATAAGTGGTGATAGGTAGGATAGTTATTCACTTAAGGAGAGAAAATATACTATTTGATTCTGGTTCTACAAATTATTTTATTTCCCACATGTTTATTATAACTATTCAAATACCACCTCAAAACATGGATGTTGATTTATCGATTAAGATGGAAAATGGTTCAATTGTTGCATCGATTCATATAACTCCTACCCTTTGAAAATCTGTGCGCTAAATTTACCAAAAAAACTTAAAATACTCTCTTTAGTGAAATTCAATGCAATTAGAGGTATGCATTGACTTTCCTTGTGTAGGGATTATATAAATTTTCGAGATAAGGAAATCATCATCCATATCAGAAATCATCATCTGGTTCTATAAAAATTTAAGGATTAGGATGAATCTCTTTAGGAATCATTATCTCAAGGGTGGATATTATTACATTATGAGTAATAATATCTACCTAAATTTATTGAGACTAAAGAAAAGATTATCCTTTTTTAAATTCCTATTATGAGGCAATTTGTTGATGTGTTTACTAAATAATTGTATGGTCTTCCTATTATAATATAGGTTGATTTAGTGATCGAAATTATACCTGGAGCATTGAAAATATCCACGAATCCATATATAATGAAAACTGTTGAACTTGAATCTATAAATAATAAACTAAAAGTGATTCATGATAAGGGGTTTATACACTCAAGTGCTTCATTGTGGGCTGCACCGGTCCTTTTTTCAAGAAGAATGATGGGTCAATGCACCTCATAATTGATTATCATGAGTTCAAAGAAAATATTGATAAATAATTAGTAAAATCTTTCACAAATTGATAAATTATTCAATCAGATACATGGAATCTGGTACATCTCCATGGTGGATCTTTGATCAGGATCTTATCAAGTAATGGTGAAGAAGGGGGATATCCTCAATACTTCTTTTCGTATAATTTATGAACATTAATAGTTCATAGTGAGTCAATTAGGATTCATTAAATATCCATATATCTTCATGGAATTAATTAATTGCATATTTAGAGATTACCTTAATAAATATTTGGTATTAATTATAGATTATATTATAGTCTACTCCAAAAAAAAGAGGAACATGAGAATAATTTGAATATTGTACTGAATACCATGCAAAAGGAAATGTTACATGAAATGTATAGTAAATGTGAATTTTGGATGGAGTAGTTAACATTATTGTGTAATTTTATCACCAATAAAGGAATATATTTGGATCCTTTAATGAAAGAGGAAATTTAAGGATGTCTTAGACCAAAAACTATGAAGAAAATCTATATTTTCCTTGGGTTTACTACATACTATAATCGATTGGTGAGAAAATTCTTATGAATATAAAGCCCACTGAACAAGATAACTAGGAAGGGAGTGAAGTGTGTTGGGATATATGAATCTGAGTAGAACATTAGATAATTAAATTATAGGCTAATCACTATACCAATAATCATATTACACACCTATAGGGAAGTATTTTTGATCTACAATAATTTGTCTAAAAATATATTGGGGTTTTTACTATTTCATGATGAAAAAGTGATATCCTATTAATCCCACAAATTAAAGATACCTGAATAGAACTACCCAACCCATAATCTAGAATTGGATACAGTGATATTCACACTAAGTATTTGGAAAAATTATCTCTATGTGGAGAAGTATGACATATATAAATATCATAAAATCCTCAAGTATATATTCACACAAATAGAGCTCGATATGAACCAACAAAAAGTTGTTAGGGATAATAAAGAATTATTATTATTCAATCCATTACAAAACTAGGAAGGGGGAAAGTGGTAGATGATCTATGTAGAAAGGATCTCATAACCCAATCCATGAAGTGAATTGTAAGAAATCCAATATTTTTCGATATGTAGAGGATTGAAATTGGAATAATAAAAATATATTCAGCCATATTTCTCAAATAACATTCAAACCATATATTATTGATAGGACTAGGCATGCCAAAAAATATGATGAGGTGTTTCAGAAAAGGTAGTGAAAATTACGAAGTTCAAATTTAATAAATAATATTTTATAAGGTTTCAAACATGGATGTTTATCCCATTAAAACATGAGATAAAGAGGGATCTTCAAGATAATGCACATATCTAATCATTATCTATTCACCAACGAATCACTAAGATTTATAGATATTTGAAGAAGAAATTATAGTGGGATAACATGAACAAGGAGATTGAAAAATTGGAATATCGATTCTTGGTATGAGAACAAGTTATGGGTGAAAAATAAAAGTGAAAGGGTATGAGGAAAACATTTAAAATACCATTATGGAAATGGGAAAACATAACAATTCCATTCATCATATGACTTGATAGGGAATCTGAATGAAATAACTCAAACTGGGTGGTAGTTGAATACCTAAAAAACTCACCATATTACATTTTTATCGATAATGATTTCTCTCTTAACAAAATCACAAATATATACACAAGGGAAGTCATAATACTAAATGGTGTTCCACTCTCCAGTTTTTCTGATTGAGATCTTAGATTTGCCTTGAATTTATGGATAAACCTTATGCAAGTGTTGGATATAGAACTGAGTGTCAGTGCTACATATCACCCTTACAAGTATGGATATTCTAGGAGATCCATTCAAAAATCTAAAGGACATTTTGAGATCATGTTCAATAGATTTAGAAGGATTATGGTATTAATAACTTTCCCTAGTTGATTTCTCTTATAAATATTGTTCCCATTCTAGCATTCAAATGAAACCTTATGTGGCTTTGTATGGGAAGAGATGTCAGTCTGCCTTATTGGGATAATGTTAGAGAGTGGAATCTAATGATACTTAATATTATCCAAGATATAATAAATAAGTGTAAAACAATTCAGTATCATATGAAATATATTCCAAATTTATAGAAAATCTATTCATACAATCATTAATGTGACATTGAGTTTGGGGTTAGAGATAAATTATTCAATTATATATTTCCATGGAAGAAAGTCATGAGTTTTGGGAAGAAGGGAAATCTTCGTCCTAGATACATAGGCCCATTTGATATCTTATATGACATAAGATCCATGGATTATCAACTATAACTCCCACATAATCTATCTCAAGGACATGATGTGTTCCATTTATCCATCTTAAGGAATAACATTCCAGACCCCTCACATAAACTAAATCCATAGGTGGTACCCTCAGAAGGGGGATGAATACAATGGATTAAATTTTTATAAATAAAATTCGGTTTTTGAATGAATAAATTCCTTATTCAGTAATGTAGTCATTTAAAACATATGCACTACATTGGTTATTTTTGACCATTAAACCCTGTTGGATTTAAAAGAACTTTAACCACCAAAACCATTTATAATATAGCCATTGTATAATTACCATTAATTTTAGTATAAATTAAGAGTTTTCATAATGTATAATTGATACAAATGGAAGAATAAATAGTTTCAATAACTAGGATTATACCCTATGAATACCATCTATTTGACCATGTAAGGGAGTTTGAATCACTGATATATAACATTTTCCAAGCCCAAGATGAGATCTAGTAACTGAAAAATGAGATAAATTGTTTACAAGAGAAGTATAGGATTATCAGGATCATGACCCAAACCATGTATATCAAACCACCCTAATAAATTGTCACTATAAAACACCTTAACCTTAGGGCATACTCTGCTATAAAAAGGGTTAATTATCTAGACCCTAGATTTATGAATTTTTATATGTTTCCTTAAAAAGAAATAATAATTATATTTATCCCTTTTTAATATTAATTTATAAAATACTAACGAGTATGTTAAAAATTAGATTTATATATGATGAAATAAAAGGTGTATTTTTTGGGAAATATAATCAATTAAGAAACCCTCTTTGAATAATTTATGAATTTTAATTAAATTTTATTATAATGAAATAATATAATGAAATAATATATTTTTTCAATATAAATTATAATACAATTTAATGAAGCCCAATATATTTTTTATAATGGTAAGAAAGTAGTTAGTCTCATAAAAAGTATTATTTACAGTAAATAAGATTTTTTATTTTAAATTGTAAATTCACATATTTTGATAATTATTTTATTAAAATAAATATCACTTTTGAAATCATCAGGTCAAAATTATCTAATGGTTAATTTTTAATAATTTTTTCAGATAGTCGAATTTTTGGGTAAAAATTAAATACGGCATACTTATATGGTGTGTATGATGACTTCATAAAATCCAAAACATGATGTAATAGATATTATAAAAATAATATATGACCAAATATAGATATTAACTTTAAAATAATTTTTTTTTGATGTTATTTTATTAATTTTATAATCCATTAATGAATTCTACAAATCCTATATAATATATTATGGTTTAAAAATAAATTCATTTTTAACATGGCTCACATCCACCCCACTAATTGTATTATTTTAAGGATTTAGGTTCATATACTTAATAAATAATAAAAACCACTCACCTTTTTCATAAAACATTTGAAAAAACCATGACATGGTTTGTGGTTTTGATTAATTTATTATATAGAGTCTAAAACCTAATATTAGAAATTAATAAAGAATTCCCTTATCTTTTTCTATAGATACGCACCAAACTCCCCCTAATATTCACTAAAAAACCAGTTAATAATTAATTTAGTCTTCCTGTAACTATCTAAATCAATCAAAAGTTGTTCAAAATATTTTAATAAGATCCTCCCAATCTTTACGAGTTATTCTCTCAAGATAAGGGATCCTCTCATCCTCATTATTCAAGAACATACATTGTATTATGTCTTTTTATTTCCAATTTTTCATGTTGGAATATATTTTTTGACATCCCTATTACTATAAATATTTTTTAAAATTAATTAGATAACCACTTTACCTCTCATTAAACCCTTCTATGAATCTTTATATACACCCGTTATGTTTCCAAAATTGTCATACGATTTTCCATTCCAAACATTTGGGTAGTGAATAACCAAAACATTTCTACTTAAGGGTACTCTACTAGATGTAACTATCGTTAATTTATTAAATAAATCCATGTATTTTACCCACAATGCTTAATAAAGGGGCTAAAAGTGATGAAAAATATCCTTTACAAGGTCAATTTTACATTCCTTCGAGCCTTAAAAAGATTACGGCTCCTGTGGTAAGGCTTTCACATGATCGGAGATGGATTCATTGGGGTTCTTCAAAAGATAGTAGGATCTTTTCAAAGGCTTCTGTCAAGGTCAATATTATTTTTCAAAGGGTTATTCATGAGATAGAATAGTCTTGTGAAAGGTCCTTCATGTGATCAATGGTGATCATTTAGGGCACATAACCCATTCCTCATAAACATTTATGTATCTCCCATTTGCAAGAAGCTTCTGAATTTTCTCATTTTATTTCCATCCTTTTTTACAAGGAAATGGGATCTCACGAAATTATAAGAGCATTGTAATGGAAAATCACTATACATATTTATGATGAATAACATGATCAATTTTAGATCTCAAGATGATGAATGAATATTTCCACGGACAACCCCCTTTTTCCAATGGAGTTATTGGGGCATCACATGAGTGAATGGATGTGTCCAAGGTCATTCGTATGATAATAGTGGCATCCCAAGATGACATTTCATGAAAAGATTGAAATTATTTTAATTTATTCATGTGGTATTGTGAATTAACTAATATTTTTCACATGGAAATAAATGACCACATAAGGTATCCACATTTTTAATATTTTCATCCATTATTTTACAGAGGGTTTCAGATGACTGTCAGGAACATCTTGATTGAAAAGTTTCATGATCAGAGGATCTCATCTAGAAGCCTTTTCAACATCATCATTTCTTGATAGTAAACCTTCTAAAGAATCATAGTTCTCTTAAAATGGGATTTTTGTGATCAGAAACAGATAATGTACTTCACATGACCCGTTTACATGAACTTCTGAAGGTCATGTGATATCATTTCCTTTTAAAGGTAACGTGATCCTCAGGATTCAACCACCTTACCTTCCTTATTATTGTGGGGAAAATAATAGAAATTTTTTTTTATTTCTTTACCTCAAAAATTATTGATTCTCACTTGGATGATGACAAGAAATTCCCCTATCAAGAGCAACATCCATAGGGACAAGGACTCCAATCCAAGGAGAGTAAATTCCCACCTGATTCCTTAGGGTTACCACTAATCAAAGTCTTTAAAATAATTTTTTCATCTAGATGACCATTTCCATTACATGGAGAATCCTATAAATATAATTCAAATAAGTGGCTAGTCCCACTGGTAACTCTTATTTTTCAGGGTTCTTGTGATTCCTCTCACCACGTCATCTCTTTGCAAGACCCTATAAAATGATTTGTTTCAAAATATCTCTTCATAAGAATTGTTTTACGATATTTGATCATGTGTTTTTTCTATGTGACTACTAAAACATTATGTGGTTCACATGGCCATATCACGCTCACACGATCATGGGTATTATAATTGGTTGTGCAGTGGAGAGATGCCTCATAGGTAATGTAGTCTGTGAGATCTCTATGGGTAATGTGGGAGTGGCTTGTATCAGGTCTTGAAGTCACAAATACATTTATGGTTCATTTGATACACATGATGCTACTAGATTCATCCATATATTTTTATAGGATCTATTCATTTATCAGAAAAGTGTTACTTTCTTTTGTACATATGGTTTCTAGTTCTCTCAAGTCATCAAAGAACTAGGCCACAATAGTATTGGCTCATTAGAATCCCATTGTTATAATTATTGATTCCAAAATCCATTTATTTTTTATGTCATAATAGAAAATCATGAATAACCTGATGGGTAGGAACCTTAATTAATATCATATCTCGTACTTTCTTCCTCTCTATGTGTTTTTGGCTTGAAATATTTTTATGCCTCTTCCAATCAGGAGTGCTCAATATTTCCTGGATCTCACAAAGTTATTTTCCAGTGATCAGAGACTAAACTTTTTCCAAGTATTCAGTTATCGTGTTTTCAACCTAGTTAGTATCGTGTCTCTTTTAGTCAAAGTTTTATGGTTTTGAAAACTAGACCATTTATGTTATGTAGCAGTGTCTTTTATCTCGATTTTTTTGTTATGGTAGTTTATGGTCCGCTATATTAGAACTAATATTAGTGGTAATATATCTTATACAAAGTGGTGTTATCTATAAATTTTAATTTCATGTAGTAAGGAATTATTCCATTTAGTTTAATATCACGTGGTAAGATTGTATGTCATGTAGTTTAACGTCATATAGTAAGGATGTAAAATGTTGTGCAATTTAAAGTCTTTCTACCAGGACATTATTTATGAATATATAATGGGGGAGATTTGCATGTGATGAATCAAAAAATCCTAAGGCACTAAGTTCTACTGCAGTGTTTCCATGGATCTTGAGGATTGGAGTTAATTTTTTGCAATGAGGAGATGCCTCTAGTATGTGGGTAATATTGTTTATGTGTCTCTATCATGGTTAATAAAAAGGATCCCCACTCTTTTCCAAGGTACCTGATATATTTATTGGGATAATATTGGTTGAGTGTAAAATATTAGGGAAAATTGATTTTATATGGACAGTTGGAAGATGGGTTGTGTAATTGATAACCCAAAAGTTTGAGTTGATGAATATGGAATGGGGACGACGTATTTTAGATGACCTAAAACACCCAAAGTGATGAGTTTTGCCTCAGTTTTTTGGGGATCACAATGATTTAATTTATTTACTTAAAAAGAGGATATTAAATTAGATTGTGGGTAATAACCATTTTATATGAGCCCATAGGGCTTAAATTCATGGTCAAGAAATATGGATCACTATTTTTTTCCAAGGGTCATAAAATATTTTTGAATAATCAAACATCAAGATGATGAAGTTGTACGTGGAGAAAAATCCATTCAGTAAGGGTTATGAAACCCTAGGGTATTTTATCCTTTTATGGGGAGGTTAGGTCCTTATGCCATGTGATTTCGAGTCATGTGGTGTGTGCCATCAAAAGGTTTGGGAATTGAGTTTTTCATTTCTCCTTTGAGAAAGGTCACAAAACAAAGAAACATATTGTTGAGGATATCAAATCTTCTTGAATAGTTTGGTTTTAGGGATATTAAATCATTATTTAAAGGTTTTGGGTCAGGATTAATTACATGATACAATCATTTTAGGTATGAACCTAATGTTCTGAGTTCCACCATATTGACATCATGGCTTACAAAGATCAAAAATCCCTTTTTTCAAGGTATGATGCATTAGGTTTATGTCCATAGGCACATATTCAGGAACTAGAGAAAGAAATTCTTAGTCAAAAAAGGGTCTTTTAATGTTGAGTATCCTCTTCCAAGGTCAATGGATGGTTTTTAGTGACGCAATTTTCTCAAATAATAAAGTGTGATTTATGGAAAACATAATACTCAAGAAGGGTTCGAGCACCCTAAAAGTTGTTTTCCACATAGTGAACATGTTATTGCAGAAAGGATATATATAAAACCATTAATACAACTTTTTTCTAGACTAGGGGGTCTAGTGATAATGGATCAGATTTTACTAGGACCACAAAGTATAATCTAATAGATTTATGACTTGTTTATTAATTCTCTAATTTTTTCCAAAACTCTAGAGACAGAGTATTTAGAAAGTAGAGCCTTTAATGTTTCTCATTTATCCTTTTTTAGGTTTTCAACCTAATAAGTTTTATGTCTCTTTCACTTTTAGTTTAGGGTCTTTTGATATGGATCATTAAAGGGTAATGATTAAGTTCATTAAACATGGAACAATGTGAATGTAGTTTAAGGTCATTATGAACATGGACCTGGTATGTTGGTAATGTTACAAAATAACCAAATTACGACACCTAGGTTCAAGATTATTCCAACATCATTTTTAGTGGGATGTGAAAGTGTTTTAAATCAAGGATGATGGTTCCCAGGTCATGAGTAATGACATGTGAAAATCATAACATGGAAAACCCAAAACACTCTAAGGTACTGAGTTCTATCATGGTGATGTTATGGATTATAAGGATTAGAAATACCTTCTTACAAGCCCAATATTTCTTTGGTTTGTAGGTCAAAGACCACATGCTTCGATAACATTGTCAAATAGAGAGATCACTTTTCCTTTCCAAGGCCTAAGAAATGTTGGTGGAAACCCATGCCGCTCAAGATATGAAGTGTGATTAATGGGTTGACGGTCTTAAAAGATGATAAAATCACAATATTATATAGTTGAACGAGGTAAAGTTCTTATAGTATGTTCAAAAGTAATGATAATGGGTTATGTATTAAACATTTTAACATCATGTAGTGGGGATTTATCTGTTGTGTTGTTTAACACCATGCGATAAATATTTTTTCCTTGGAGTTTAGTGTCATGAAGTAAAGATGGTTTCATTAAAATTTAAAATCATGAGGTAAGTATTTTTTCCATGTAGTTTAACATCATGTTTTAAGGATTTTTTCCTTGTAGTTTAACATCATGTGTTAAGGATAGTTTTTTTATAGTTTAATGTCATACAGTAAGGATTTTTTCTTGTGGTTTAGTGTCATGCAGTAAGGATGATTTCTATGAATTTTAATATCATATGTTAAGTATGAGGTCCTCGATATGAGATATATATTAGTGTCATAAATAAGAGAAGCTAACCAAGTTCCCTAGGCCCACATGAGGCATTTTTTTCATGAGAAACAAAGGGAAGTAAGGAAATAAACTGAGCCATGTGAGTGTGAGTGTCAAAAGTTTCATTGTATAGGTATATCCTATATAAATTAGGGGATCAAATTTTTTATGATTTTATATGTTATAGATAAACCAAGGATTGAATATATAGGTGTCACTATGTATCATGTGATGGTATGAATCATTCCACACTTAGTTCATGCATGAAATATCCCTACGTAGGTATAACATATTCACAATGAGGGGAGACATTTTTACATTTAATGTTGTGGATGGATCTAGGATTGGATATTCTGTAATCACTACATATCTTGTGATAATATAAATCATGGCACACATAGTTCATGGATGAGAATCTTCCCATGTAGTTATAAACCATACAAATATGGGGGCATTGTTCTTGTTGATTGTTGTGACCGGACCCATCATTAGAGATTCATGAATCCCTATGTATCATATGGTAGTAAGAATCAAGACACACATAGTTCTTTTATGATAAACTATCCACATAGGTCTGAACCATATGCAGAGGGGTGAATTTTTCTCATTGATTATTGTAGCTACACATGGGATTGGAGATCCATACATCAATATGTATCATATGATGACAGGAATCAAGACACACATAGTTCTTGAACAATGGTGTGAGGGGATACTAACACCAAGGATACTAGTCCTCTCGAGTGAGGTCCACAACAATGAATAATTTTATTTCATATAAGATACATTAACCATATGGTTTAACTTCATGCGACAAAGACTCATGGGGTTCCTTTTAGGGTATTTTTTCTAGGACCATACTTACCTTGATGTAAACTAATGTATCTTGATCATATATGTAAGCCTTTACTAGAGTTCCTAAGCCTACATGAGTTATGTTCGGTGTGAGAAATAAGGAATCAAAAAAGTTTCTATCACTACACAGAAGCAATTATAGGAAAGGATAAGGGAATTTTTTATCCTATAGTGGTTGATCCAAGAAGTTGAATATTAGAATCCCAATATATCTTATTGGGATGAGAATAAATCCATACATAGTTATATATAACTTCGAAATTTAGTGTCATACAGTGAGGGCATCAGCCATGTAGTTTAATGACATGTGGTAAGGATGAAGTTCAATTAACATGAAAGAGGAAATACTGAAGATAGAGAAAATACTGGAGATCTAGGCATCACTATATATATCATGTAATGGTTGGAATCAAGACACACATAGTTATTGAGAATCAAGTGGTTTAACATCATGAGACAATGATGAAGGATACCTAAAATGAAAAATAAATATTGTGGATGGATACTAGATCGGTGACCTGGGAATCACTACATATTCTATAGGGTTAAGAATCAAGCCACATATAGTTCTTGAATGTGTAGATTCCCTATGCGGGTTGGACTTTCATATGGGGATGAGGAAACTCCTTTTTTCTTTCCCAAAAATATGTCTCATGTAGAGTGATTTATCTAAAAAGGTACACTTGTCATGCATTTTAACATCATACATTAAAGATGAAATATTTTTTACTATTTTATGTTTTGTTTCATGGACTTCTTCCATATAGTTTAATGTAATGTGGGAATAACATATTCCATTAAGTTTAGCATCTTTCAGTCAGGACATATTGTGTCGTTTAACATCGTGTGACTAGGAAATGTTTTTTATAGTATAACATAATGTGGTCAGGATGTGGGAGTCTTTTATGGGGCTATTCAAAGAATTTCTTGAGAAACATTATGTTGGTGCGGGGTGTGATACATTTTCCATCCATTTTTTCTAGTGAGTAAGCTCAATTGTGATAGAAATTATGTATGATATATGGAACTAACGAATTGGGTTCCATATTTAGATGTTTCTTTCCTAGTATAATTGGTGTTCTGATAGCCAATACCATCTTTACTTAAAGGAAATAATAGAGGTTGACCTTTTTATTGAAATTCGTGTGATCTAATTCTGAAGGAATTCAAGGTTGTGAAGTGGAAAAAACCTTTTCCCATTGATTCCTTCTAACTCATCCAATAACTTTTTCTATTTCTCATAATCTGGGATTTTTCTATATATGGTTATTCATAGTGAGCGAAATTGGACTTTTATGGGAAACACTTCCTCAGTTCTATACACCAATGAATACATAGTTGCTTATTTAGCAGTGTGTGTGGTGGTATGGAAGGCCCAAAAGGCATGGAGGATATTGTACCTCCATTACTTGTTGTATTTTTTACAATCTTTTACAATATATTCTATAGAGTGTTATTAAAGGCCTCCATCCTTGAATTTGATAATACATGACTTTGTGATGAGTAGTTAGACACAACATTGTACTCATGGTACAATTTATTCAACTTAGTATAATAGGAGAAGGTGTCATTTTCCCTAAATATCGTGTCAGGGAATCCTAATATGGTGATGATAAGAGAATTTATGAAGTTAAAAATATTTTTCACCCTGACTTCCTTGAGGTTTATTGCCTCATACCATTTGGAAAAAAAGTTTGTAGCAGTAATGAAGTACTCAAACTGATTGGATGTGGCGGGGGGATATAGCCCCAAAAAATCAATTCCCCATACAAAAAATGTTTAGAAATATTTATTTTAATTTAGAAATTCCAGGGGTTGATAAATAATGTTTATATGAATTTGGAATGCATGAAATTTCCTAGTGAATTCCAAACAGTCTTGTATCATGGTTTTTGAGTAGTGACCAGACCTCTTGATTTGATGGGAGATCCTAGTATCACACTGATGAGTGTCACAAGATCTTTTATGGAGTTCCTCCATTATTGAGGTAATATCACTTTTTTCTATGCATCTATGCATTATTACTTTGAAACCTCACTTGTAGAGGTCTTTTTTCTCATTTGGCCCACCTTGAAGGGTAATTTTTACTGATTAGTACCAAATTTGTTCCCATTCATCTTGGCCTATTGGGATATTCCCATTTTTGAGATAATAAATTATGGTCCCTATAGAGCAAAGGGTGGAGATCAGTTGATCATGCTTTAGGGCCTATTGATCTGGTTGATTTCCTCCATGCCACATACGATGACTGATGAGAACATTATTGAGTGCATGATGTGGAAAATCACATCATCCTAATCAGGGTTAGTAAAGACTTTGGCTATATTAGTTAGCACATCAACACAAACATTTTGTGACTGAGGAACATGATGAAATTTGGGATAAAAAGATAATTATTCCATCAGTCCTATAACATAACAAATGAGAGGATCCAATTATTCATTTTGATGGAATATTCAAATTTGATTTGTTTTTTCAATACCTATGAACCCCCTTTGATGTTTAGTAAGGTTACCGGTAGCTATATAGATAGTTCCAATCCAACTATAATGGTTTTCCATTCGGTCTCACTATTAGTGAGGTCTTCAGAAAGTGAGAATTAGTAGGGAAAATTTTATTTTTCTAGAGAAAAAAATATAATACCTATACCAACTTGATTAATCTTATAGTTTTCCAATATCATTCCAATATGACTTCTCGAAGAACAAAAAAAGTACATCTACCATGTTCGGGGAGTTTTATGGGTATAGATATCATCTTCCTCTAGAAGTTCAGTGTCCACTATAGTGTTTTTTAGGGTAGGATGTTCCATGAGGAAATAATCTAGGGCCCAACCATTCACTGACTTCTACGACACAAAATGGATGTCACACTATTAAAAATTGACTTCCCATTGGGCCAATCACCTAGTTACCATAGGGAGACCAAGTATGTACTTTGTTGTGTTAATACGATAGACCAAGTCAATATTGTGGTGATGAAAGTAATGCCTTACCTTTTAAATGAAAAAATGAGAATGAGGTAGTTCTTCATGATATCAGAATACCATGTACCAGTACCTATCATTGTTCTACAAAGGTATTATAGTGTATTTCAATCACCGCATCATTTTTCTTTATGAGGAGAGTGTCGAGCAATTTTTCCATAGTGTCTGCATATAAAATAAGTGGATTTCCATCATCTCAAAGCATCAAGATCGGCACGTTCAACAAGTATTTCTTGAGACTCTAAATGGATTCATATAATTTATTATCACACAAGTAGTCAAACCTCATCTTCATTAACTTTGTGAAGGGGATGGATTTTCTTTCCATGATCGCTTTGAAATTCCAAATTCAACTGAGGTTTCCCTGGAGCCCCCTCAGTTCATTAACGTTATAATGGAATGAAATTTTTATAATTGCACTAGTCTTTTTAGTGTTGACCTCATTTCAATGGTTTGATACCAGAAACCAAGTAAATTAATTAATGTTACCCCAAAATTTCATGTCAATGGATTCATCTTCAAATTTTACTACCATTAATTGTCAAATGTTTTTTTAAGATCCATGAGGTGATCACATCACTCTTGAGATTTGAAAACTAGGTCATAAACATATCAATATGTTATTCATCCCAAGAAGGGATCAAATATATAATGCATGGAACATTGATAATTATCACCAATAATCATTTACCCAAAGGAAATCAACTAATAGAAAAAGGCCCCATAGATTCCATGATGGCATTGATTCCTCATATTCGGGGGTCATCTTTATTTTTTTGTACCACGATTAACCATACATGATGGAAAGGGATTGGAAGTAAGTAGCTACATCAATAAAGAGTACTATGATCTATAATGGGAAATCATCCTTCAAAAAATGTTGATTTAGGTATCTAAAATTTATGAAGAACCTAATCTGCTCATTCAATTTCTTGACTTGGATGGTGTTGGTAAGCCATCTTGGATATTTAGCTCCCCATTAAAAATTGGGCTTGATTAATTTTCCAACATCTTATTCTATGCTGGTATAATGATATGGGTACATACTCCTTACTAGTTGATTGAAACCTTGATGGTCATCAAGAATGATGAGTTAGTGTGTGTCCACATCAGGGTTTAGTCTAGGGTCTTTTGTATAATTCCAATTGAACACATATCGATGTCCCTTTAGAAATTAAATGTATATATCCTGCTCCTCGAGAGTCTTTGTGACACAATGAAATGTAGTATGTTGGTCTTGTTCTATTCCCAAAATTACATATATGATATTATTGATGGAAGTGGATACACCTTCCTCAAATGTGGGAAGAGGATTCTTGAGGTCATCCTCTTATTTCTCCACCTCTGATTCCATGGAGTGATTTTTAGAAATGTTAGGTTATATAGGGGTTTCTTTGTCAATGTCGGGGTGAGAGAGTTCATTGGAAGATGCATTATCACCATGAAATTATAGAGTCATTCTAGAGAGATTATAGAGTTGGTTGTCTTCTTTCATGATGTCACTGGGGATAGGAGGAGCCTAGATATCTTGGATTTAATCTACCAACTCAATAAATTTTATGAGTAGAACATAATCACTAAAGATCATATTATAAGTATTTATAGGGTGTCCCCCAATTCATTTGAGGCTTCAACCTACATATTTTCATCCACCACTGGTTTTTCCTTCCCTTTTGTAGAAAATATCATCAACATATGTGGCATCACAAGACTCGAAGGGGGAACTACCAACATGTTGTGTGCCAACCTTCCCATTGAATGGATATTATTGGAATTGATGAAATGTTTAAGGTAAATATACATTATTATGAATCCAAGACCTTGCAATAAAAAAAATTGTGTAGTTTTTTTCTAGAAAACCATGAAATTAACATTATGTGTGAGATCTACAAAATTATCCATGAGATTGATCTTAACAAGTTTCCTTTTCTCGCTCTTATAAAATCCCATTGAATGGTTATCTTTGTAGGAGATAAATCTCCTTCTCTATATCCCAAATGTTTAAGGGATTGAAATTGGATGAGGTTGACCTAAAAAAAATTCAATCAAATCCTTTCATATTTTGACATCATTGAGTTTTCTTGAAACAAATAGAGGTCTGATATGTCCCAAGATTACCACCTTCTGATCATGATCTCTAAATTTGATGATGACATGGAATTCTGATGGAATAGTCTCCAAATGATAAATCTCAACCATAAAAACTTATATATTGAGAACCTATAGTAACTAAAGGGACTTGATGAGTGATTTTATGAGTTATTTTAAAAAATGGACAACATCCATGATTGAGAGTTTTTCTAGGACAACTACTAACTATTTAAGAATATCATTCTTTTGTGCCAATGGTCAACACTTCTCAGTATGGGGATTATCCTTATTGTGTGGCTTGTGAGGTTAGGTGTTCGAGTTGGATGAGCCTAGTTATTGTATAGAGTTTGAGAGAGAATATAGTGTCAGTGGTTTGGTTCGCGCTGACCATCCCCTTTTTCAGGGTTGATTATAAAATCATACCACTATCAGGTGATCATGTAAGATGACTGGGCTCAGATGACCACTAGAGGGCATAGAGTCACCTTCGTGTTTCTAATTATTCTTGATGGGGTTAATTTCCATTGTTCTTGGCTACGTACACATTCTCTATCTGGGAATGACTAAAATATTGGGTCCAAACACACCCGTGTTATCCAATATTTTCTAGAATCCTGAGCATTTAGCCACTAGCTTCCTGGTCAGGTATGAGGAACTCATATTCATCATTGGATGTAATATCCTAGAAATTCCATGTAATTTTTTAAAAAATTATATGGGATTATTTCGAGAACAGAAGCTGAGAGGACACATGATTTTAAGGCCTGGTGAGCTCGGAATAAATGGTTGCACTTATTTTAGTTAAATAAAATAGTATCCATGTGTGGTTTGGGAAACTTCTAAATGGATTCTCGGATTAAAAATCTGATGGCACTGTTTTAATAAAAATGATGACTTTACCTAAGAAATCTCTTAACCTTGACTGGTTTGGGTCGAGGGAAAAAGTTACTTTTTGATCATTTAAAAGAAAAAATAAAATAAAGTTAAGAAATTTTATTTTATTCAATGTTTTTTTCACTGGGATGCATAATCGAGTCGAATATTTCATTTCATGAATGAAACTGTGTAATGACACGAAGACTCTTCATAATAGAAACTTTGAAATGTTTTTCCTCCATTTAATTTTTTAACAGAGATACGAGATCATTAGAATGATTTGGGGAATCACTCTGAGGCTTTGGAAGATTTTCTCCGGTGAATAACGAATGAAAAATCACCAACGATATAGAGAACTCCTCCTCTTCTATGAAAGATCTTTCCCATGATGACAGATCTAGGATGTTCATGGATGGATCTCCACCAGTGAAGAACTATTTCCTTTGACTAGCGGCCCGATATCTAGGTAAGGGGTTTAATTCTAAGTTAATTCTTTCTTTCCCTTTTCTTTGGTTTGAGCGATGAACGCAGATCAACCCTTGAGCAGGTTGACCCGCGGATCGATTGCGTATTCAGGATGGGTTTTCCAAGCAGGGATTTCAGGGATGTTAGATCCATGTATTTATTCTATCCTTCATTCAACCATTTAACAATGATGAATCACGAAGACACGAACAAAGGCTGTGGTTTGTTATTCGTGTGTTCTTTGTGCATTCTTCTCATCTCCATTTTCCTTTATGTTCTTCATAACGCGACAACAGACATTGTACCAGGCGGGACCAAAGTAGTGAATAAACCAATGAAAACAAGAGAATAAAAATTGGCATGGGATCCGGTGGTGGTGGAGGGCTACAGTGGTGGAAAGGGCTGACAGATTGAAGGCTGGCGGTGGAGGGCCCCATAGAAACCGCAACAGGCGGTGGACAAGGGTCATCGATAGCATCTGGAGGCAGCTCATTCGGACATGGAAGAAGGTTTTAGTCTAGCTAGACCCTGGTAGGACCACGCAGTAAAGTCTTGTGGTGGTTACACAGTGGCTAATAGGTTGGTCACGTGATAGATTGTGTGGCTCGGATGGGAAAGAAGCTCATTGTGTCTCAGCTGGGAGAAAATCAGCCCGCCCACATGGGCTGAACCCATGGCCCAACTGGATGCATCCAGCAGGTCCAATGGGAAAGTCCCTTAGGCCAGGCTGGACTGGGTCACCAGAACTAGGTCGGTTCAGGTTGGTTCGACCGGGTTTGTTAACCCAGGTCGGACCGGGTCCAGACCCAACCGACCCTTTTTCACTAAAACACCCTAATATTCTAACCCATACATCTGATTGACGAAATATTTGTGGCTTTGGGACCCTCACAATGAGGTGGTCCTCATGATATAATCTAGGTGAGTTTTCATTGAAGTTGATATACAACCAAGGGATTTAAGAGTATGTTCTCCTAGAAGTAAGCGTTCTATAAGAAAGAATCCTGCAGCTAGCTATGATGAGAAGAAAGTGGCAATTGGGTCCAGGTGACCCAGCATGCCAATGTGACAAGTTGGTCTAGGTGACCTAGTAGGAGAAAGAAATGAGTGGGTCTAGGTGATCCAGCAGGCCTATGTGATGAGTAGTTCTAGGTAACCCAACAGTGCAAAATGATGAGCGGAACTAGGTGACGTAGCGGGCCTAAGTGACTCATTAGGGATGTGTGCGTCAGTAGTAAGGGTGTTTAGTGTTTAGGACTGATATTATTTCATTTGGTACTTTATATTATACCTTCATGAGATGACAACAATTTTTTCATACTTTCCATTCTATTATTACCTTTTTGTTTTGGGGTCCACACTGAGTATTGTGTTACTCACCCCTACACGGGCTCTTCCCACACGTGTCGTGTCTTGTGCAGAAGACAAAAACTTTGATAGAGACCTTGGTGGTCCATGATAATGTAGTGCCCAGGGAAATACAATATACGAGGTGTACTTTGATGAATTTATGCAGAACCCCCTTCACCTTTACCATAGATGGACTTTAGGATATTGTACTTGTCTTTTTTTGGTGCTCGTATTCTTAACCATTAACTTTTAGTTTTTTACTATTACTCCTAGTGGTTTTCTTAGTGGAATTAATGTTTACTTTTCTACATTATGGGTTCTTGATGTGTGTGTTCATGTGTAAAGGTTCTCGGGAATGTTCCTCCCACCTGTAAGATAATGCCTTTGGTGCTAGTCACTAGCCCCTGGCCTTTGGGAGGCGAGCTTCGGGAAGTCATGAAACGAGCCCTGTGGGATAGTTCGTGGTAGAGTGGTATCAGAGGTGTTCATTTCTACCTTAAGGACCAAGAGTATGTGGATTTCTGTTGGAGAAATAGTGTCGAATGTTTAGAGTTCAACTTTCAGACTCGGGGAGTCCAGTGTTAGTGTGGTGGTCGACGTATCCATACACCACAACCCTTAAATTCAAGTTTTCAACTCCGAACATGAAAACACTAGTTACATTCATCATATTGGAATTGTGTGTCTCCTTGAGTCATCTCACTAGGTATAATTTATTGACCGTGGTCTATCTTGATCTTTTACATGATTCCACCACACATACAACCCACAAAGACTTTGGTGTGTGACCATGAGGATTGTATGCTTAGTGATGAGGCGTCAATACAAAGACCGGTACTGGAGGTGGACCCACTGGGTGGTGCACCATTTTTACCATCACCCATCGATCATCAGTTCCTACCAGCATTACTGGTAGAGGATGCATGTAGGCTCAGTGCCTTACACGAGTTCTAGTGGAAGATACATCATAGGTTCAGGGTGAGGCTGACCCCCAGATAGAAAATTATTGGCTAGAGATGGTCACCCATGTATTTTGTCTTGTGAGGACACTGCCTGACCATATGGATATCTTATCTTCTTCAGGGCTCAGTGGGGATATGTGGGAGTTTGATGATCCAGATGGGTAACAAGGCAACCCTCACCTAGACTCATTTAGAGAGCCTATTCTTGGAGTAATTCATTCCATAAACTCTATGCTCATTACGTATACAGGAGCTACTAAACCTTCAAGTGGGCATCATGATAATAGTGGAGTTCTCAGTGAAATTCACCGAGCATTCTTGGTACTCTACATAAACAGCTTAAGACCCGTTCTTTAGGGCTTGAACTTTGGATCAGGGATTTTTCTAAGAGATTAGTGTGTCCATTGTATTAATTTCCATCCCTACCTAGGCTGGGGTGCTGGATTAAGCTCTACTTGTGGAGAGATTCCTGGTGGAGTGGTTCCAGTAGCAGGAGCTACCAGTAGACATTAGGCGGAAGAGTCTTCAGTAGTGGGTAGTAGGTAGTAGAAGCAGGGAACCAAGAGGGTCAAGCCTTTTGGGGAATGACCCCAGGACATAGGGTCGGTGGTACGAGCCTCCAAGGGAAGACGGAGTCAGTAGAGGATCATGGTGTGCTACACCTGAAGAAGGTATGGACACATGGATCATGACTACCTGATTTGATATGTAGACGATTAGTAGAGAGTCGTGGGATCATCGAGGAAGTGGGTCGAGAAGGGAGGTCTGTGGGGAGGAAGATGTGGTAGGGGAGAATGCATTGTGGAATGTGCTGAGGAGGTTCGAGGTACTACTGCCACCACCCCAAGTGGTCCATCATGGGCTCTGACAGTAGGTGTATAGGGGTGGAGATAGCTTCATGAGATATCGACCTATGATCTCAATACTCCATAGATGATTATAGGTATGATATGTGTCTTCTCCACCTTAGTTATAGATCTTAATGACACAGGTTCCAGTAAATCTTTCCTTACCACAGACCTTGTTCGGAGATCAGGGATTTCAGTAGAGTTGTTGGCTCAATATTTATGATTAGAGACTCTTATGGGAGAGGATTCAATTATTACACACTGGTGTCGGTAGTGCGAGGTTACTCTTGGAGGTGAGATTTTTAGACTCAGATTTCTTAGTAGCGACATCAAGGTCTTACAACTCCATTCTAGGTATGGACTAGTTATCCAAACTCCATGATCATATTGACTGTTTTAGGTGCATAGTGTGGTGTTTCTACAGAGATGGGACCAGGTTCTCCTTTACCGAAAAAAACAAACACCTGCAGTGTAGGTCAGACTCTATGAGAGGAGGGTGAAGAGTATCACTCACCATTTTGTTAGACTTAACCTCAGTGTGATGGGTGAGAGGAGTCCTCAATTTCTTGTAGTGGTGTATGAGTACAAGGAAATCATCCTAGAGGATGTTATGGGATCACCTCCTCAAATGGAGTTTGACTTATGCATTGAACTATAACCCAGGATGACATCAATATCCACACCAGTGTATCAGATGGCTCCCGTGTAGCTTCGTTATTTGTGGGTACAACTCAAGGACCTACAGAGGAATGGCTTCGTGAGGCCCAATGTTCCACCTTGGGTGACCCATGTTCTATTTTCCAAGAAGGTAGATGGGAGTATGAAATTGTGTTTGGAATATCAGAAAATGAATCTGGAGACTGTGAAGAAAAAATATCCACTACCAAGAACCGATGACCTCTTCGACCAACTGAAGGGAGTGAGGAGGTTCTCGGAGATAGACCTCCTGTATGGATATCATTATCTTGTTGCATGGGATAAGAAAGTACTAATGATATCCTCTAGGTATTGGTATAACCAATATGAGTTCTTGGTGATTCCATTTGGTGTGACCAATTCCCTTGTAGTTTTTTGGGGACTCCTTAAAAGGATCTTCCAGCCTTACCTTGATTGATTCATTGTGGTCTTTATTGATGATATCCTCATGTACTCGGTGTATAAGGAGGAACACACAACACACATGCAGATAGTCTTGGATGCACTTTAAGAGTATTATATTTATCAGAAGATCTAAAACCATTAGTTTTATATTCAGTAGGTACCCTTTTTGGGACATGTCTTTTTTGGAATCTGGAGTTGCAGTGGATCCAGAGAAAATAGAGGTGCTAGTTTCTTGGGAGCCACCAAGGATTGTGAGTGAGGTGCAGAGTTTCTTAGGTTTGGATGGATATTACATGAGGTATGTGCCCAAGGTTTCCAAGGTAGCATCACCCTTATCATCTCTGACATGAAATGGAAAACCCTTCATGTTGATGGAGAAGTGCCAAAAAAATTCAGGATATTAGATGGAGACTAACGAGTGCCCCTATCTTGAGACTAATATAGGATGGAATGGGGGTATTCAGTGTTATATGATGCATTAAGGGATGAACTGGGTTGTGACCTAATGCAAGGGACATCAGTGATTGCCTACTATTCATGATAGTTGAGTCAACATTAGAAGAACTACGCGACCCATGATCTTGAGCTAGTAACATTGGTCTTCACATTGATGATGTGGAAACACTACTTTATGGGTGAGTGGTTTACAATCTACTCCATCCAAAAAAATTATCAAGTATATCTTCTCCCAGAAGGACCTGTACATGAGTCAGTGGCGGTGGCTAGAGTTTTTCTAGGACTATGACTTCGATATGGTCTATACTCTTGGGAAGGGGAACATGGTGGTGTATGTGCTCAGTAAGAGAACCAGGTTGGAATTTCTAAGTGAGGTTTTAGAGTAGTTTGTCACAATGTAGATATCCTTCATGGATGGTTATGGAGTAGATTACCTTTAGTCAATAGTTGTAACTCCCCCACTCCTGCAGCGAGTTAGGGAGGAACATATTGGGGATGTCAACTGCGAGGCCTGATTTGCTCAGTTATACATAGGTCAGTCCCCTGATAGATATTTGATAGGTGGAGAACATCAACCTTTCTAGAGGGTGAATTGTTGTACCTGTGGAATTACAAGTGGAGGTTATGATGGAGTTTCACACCTCCCTCTTGGTGCTGCATCCAAAAGTGGAAAATATGTACTAGGATCTCCAAAGTTAGTACTGGTGGCCGGGGATAAAGAATTTAGTAGTAGACTTTGTTTCTTGATGCCTCACTTGTGATCAAGTGAAGGTAGATCATCCTGTTGGAGCAGGCTTAGATCATCCAATCGAGGTACAAGAGTAGAATTGGGATGGTATATCGATGGACTATGTGTAATTTTCACCATGTGTGTCCAAGGGAGATGATACCATCTGGGTGATCATTGACTGACTCACCATGTTGTACCACTTCCTACCCATTAGGGATCAGGGTTATGTAGAGGCATTGGGATGCCTCTATATTCAGAAGACAATTCGGATTCATGGGGTGCTTCGATGATCATTTCAGATAGTTATGCTCGCTTCACATCCCAGCTGTGTAAGGGACTGCAAGAGGTGTTTGGGACTCATATGTGTTTGAGCATGGCATTTTATCCCCAAATGGATGGCCAAATGAAGAGTTCAATCCTAGTTTTGGAGGACACGCTTCATTATTGCATCCTGGAATTTGGTCGTAGTTGGTAGGACCATCAAATACTGGTGGAGTTCTTGTAAAACAATAGCTACCACTCCACCATTGGTATGGAACTATTTGTGGAACTTTATGGGAAACCATACAGATCACCATTATGCTAGACATACCAAGGGGTGTTGACTCTCATGGGTCTAGTGTTGGTACGGGCCATCACTGAGAAGGTGTAGATCATCTAGGAGTGGATGAGGACTGCATAGGTAAGGAATAAATATTATTATGATAGGAGATGAAGGCCCTTGGAGTTCGATAAAGGAGACCATGTGTTCTTTCAGATCTCACTTCAATGGGGAATGCAGATATTTGCCTATGGTGGCAAGTTTTCTCCGAGATTCATCAAACATTTCAAGATTCTGAGCAGAGTTGGAGAGGTGGAATACAACCTAACTCTTCCCCCATAGATGAATCGTGTGCACAATGTCTTTTAGGTGTCACAAATGAGCAGGTACATTCATGGCCCATCTCACCTCATCGATTGGGGAGTGCTGGACATTAAAGATGGGTTTATGTTTGAAGAGTTCATAGTGGAGATAGAGGATCAACAAGAGAGAATCCTTTAGGAATGGTTGATTGATTTGGTGTTAATTCAGTGGTGTCAAGGAAGTCACCAGGAGAGCACTGAGGGGGGGGAGGTTAAGATTCATGCTCAGCACTACCATTTATTTTTTCAAACCTTGTTTTGGATTTTGAGGATGTAAATCCCTAAGGTGGGGAGAATTTAATGTCCCAAATATTCCATGTATTTTTATTTAAATTATATGGGATTATTTCAAGACCATGCATTAAGAAGAAATATTATTCTAAGGCTCGGTGAGCTTGGAATAAATGTTTGAACTTTTTTTAGTTAATTATAATACCACACATGTGAGGTTTTTGGAAACATCTAAACAGATGCCCGGATTAAATATCATAGGGCACCATTTGCATCCTAATTGACGAATTTTCCTAAGAAATTACCTAACATCAACTGGCACTGGTTGATGGTAAAAGTTAAATTTTGTGCGTTTAAAAGAAAAAAATAAAATAAACTTAAGAGAGATTATTTTATTTAAAGTTTGTTTCAATGTGATGCATCGTCGAGCCAGCTATTTCATTTCATAAATGAAACAGTGTTACATAAACATTAAAACATGATTCTTCCATTTATTTGTTTAACATAGATATGTGATTTTTGGCATGATTTGGGGAATCGCTCTGAGGCTTTGGAGGATTTTCACCAATGAATGACGATAGAAAAATCTCCAATGGCATCAAGAAATCCTCCTACTCTTCTTCAAAACATATTTCCTGTGCTAACTAATTGAGGAAATTCATGGACAGATCTCTACTAGAGACGAACTCTTCCTTTGACGAGTGTTCCAATCTCTAGGTAAGGGGTTTAATTCTATGTGAATTCCTTCTTTCACCGTTATTTGGTTTAAGAGATAAAAATTGATAAAACCACGAACATGTTGACCCGTGGATGGATAACATATTCCAGGTTGGATTTACTTATGGGTATTTAAGGGTTTTTAGATCCATATATTGATTCATTCCTTTGTTAAAACTTCCAATGAGGATAAACCATGCCCACACGAACAATGGTTATGGTCCGTTCTTTGTGTTTTATTTGTGTGTTATTCTCCCCCGCCTTTTAATTTCCATTTTTTATGACGTGACAACAACTGAGGTCCAGGCGGGACCGTAGCAATGGATCAACCTATGGCGTTATGAAAATTACCACCGACATGGGAGCCGGTGGTGGCAAAGGGCCATAGCCAAGTGGGCCTCAGTAACGATGGATGGTTGTGGGTAAGAGGGCCACCGGCTTTAAGGACTTTAGAAGAGGGGACATGGGAACTACCACGGGTGGCAGACATAGGCTGCCAGTAGTGGCTCGGATGGACAAACAGATGGCCACAGTCCATCTAGACTATAGAAAGACCCCATAGTAAAGTCATGGGGTTGATAAATGGTGTCCTTATTGGCTCATAACAACAAATAACTCAACATGTCCCAGCTAGAGAAGACATTCCCTTCATCATGGGGTGAGAGGAAAGGGGACCAGGCTACTGAGCGGCCCGATTGGGCGAAAACCATCCCACAAGTGCGGGCCTAGCCAGATGAAGACTGGGCCGCAGGGCTAACCGACAGGCTGGACCTGCGGCCCAAAGAGATAGTTCCAAAAGGCCCATTGGTCATGTCCCTTGGGCCAGGTCAGACTATGTTAGCCCAGACCCAACTGGATCAGGTCAGGTTGCCCAAACTAGGATGGGTCGAGTCTGTTCAACTGGGTCTAGACTCAACATGCCAATTTTCTCTAAAACACCCATATCTTCTAAACTGTATGTCTAATTGATGAGACATTTTTGTATTTGGGACCCTCGAGATGAGGAGGTCCTCTTGATATACTATAAGTGGGGTTTCATGGATGTTGAGCTATGAACAAGGGCTTGAGGAGTAGATTCTCTTGAAATCATGCACGCTACAATCCAGAATCCATCGACAGGATGTGGTGAGAATAAATTGAAGAGATAGTCTAGTTAACCTCGGAGGACAAATTTACGAGTGGGCCTAGGTTAACTAGTAGGAAAAAGTGACGATTGGGTCTAGGTGACCCAACATGCCTAAGTAAAGAGCGGGTCTAGGTGACCTAGTAGGCCTAAATGATGAGTGGTTCTAGGTGACCCAGTTGTCCTAAGTGACTCTTTAGGGATGAGTTCCTAAACAGTAAGGGTGTTAAGTGATTACATATAATATTATTGATTTATTTACTTTTTATTATACCTACTTAAGCTGAAAAAACTTTATTCATACATTTCATTCTGGTATTACCTTTTTGTTTTGGGGTATTTACTAAGTATTGTGTTACTCACCCCTAAAAGGGTTCCTCCCACACATGTCATGTCTTGTGAAGATGATAGAGGCTTAGAAAGGGACATTGGTGGTCTGGGACTAGGATTTTTCCAATGAGATCTGACAGACAAGGTGTACTTATATGGCTTAAGGAGGCACCCCATTCACCTACCCTTCAGGCATGGTTTACTATAGATGGACTTCAGGAACTTGTACTGGTCTTTTTTTGGGCTTCTATTCTGGCCCCTTTACTTTCAATATTGTAATATTACTCTCAGTGGTTGTCTTAGTGTCATGACTGTTTAATTTTCAGCATTATGGGATGGGTATTTGTGTGTTCATTCATACAAATACTGGGGAAAATGTCTTCCACTTTCATGACAATGCCTTTGGTGCTATTGTCTATCCCCTGGCCTGTGGTAGGCAAGCTTGGGGTAGTCACGACACGGACCTCGGGGGATGGTCATGAAATTGGAGAAGGGGTATACCAAGTGTATTATGATGACAGAACAAAATTTGATCAATTAATCTAAATAGGGTTAGATTTGGTGGGGTGGTTCTTATTCTTTGGATGTTGAAGAAATGGAATATTCTAGAGTTAGGGCCCATGTAGGATGTGAATATGACTCATTCTCTTCTATTTCATCCTATTTCTGATGACTGAATCCACCTATAGGAGGTGTTTTTTATTTTACCTCCATATGTGGTGCGATAATTATGGGTTTAAAAATATATTCTCTCTTAGTGTCACGAGATCGATCTACTATATTTCAAATCATCCAATTTGTGAACTTTTCTCTATGCCTGGATGAAACTTATTTCCAATAACCCTATTTCACTGGTTGGGAAATTGTTACACACATCACTTATACCAGGGAATATTCCAACATCCCAGGTCAAGAATGAAACATGATTTTGAGGAAGTCTTTAAAGATGAATGAATCATGGTTGGTGTGACCCAACCTCATGTGGAAAGTGCATTAGTTGAGGCGATCAATTTTTTTGAAATCGTCGAGTTTCCTGGGATATGAAAACTTGTGTTGGTTATTTTATAATGTTGTAAAGAAATAACTAAGGACCTGGTCATTTTGGAAAGAGTATTCTTTGTTCATCCATTCCAAAAATCATGGGTGACCATGATCTCTTTTGTCTCTTGGTCAAGGGATATTTTATTTTTGCTGCCATTTGATGGGAGGCATTGGGTGATTTTGGGTATTTTTTGATGATTGAATGGTCAATTCTACTTGTTTGAGGGTAACATTAGTATCCAATGCCTTTTTTATTCTTTTCCCATGTGTCGAGGTCATGGTTTGAGATTTATCTTAGGTTCACTGAATGGAATCTTCCCAATATTGTTCCATCATTGGAAATTCACTGAACCATCCTGGATACATCATTGGGAGCATGTGTGTTTATATCTCACCTCAGATATTTTCGGCATAGAGTTCCAAATATTTATCATGTTAGAGAGGGATTCTTAGTGAATAGGTTAAACCATTCTTTCTATCTATGAATTTAGAAACCCACTCATTTTCACATTTCTTATAGTTTTTTAGGCCAACAATTTTTGTTCTCATCAGTGTAGAGAAGAACTGAAAAAGGAATTGATGATAAAGGACATACCATAATATAACAAATCGTTTTGTAAGGATATTGTACCAAACAAAGGATAAACCTACTAGAGTACATATAAAACACATCATCTTGGCCTTCTTCAGGTGATCTTGAGGTCCCATCATCTTTTCACATTGGGACACGAAATCTGTGAGATGATTTTATAGATCTCATGTGTTTTCAATGGTTGAGAAGGTTGAATTATTGAAATTATGTGGGTTAAAAGTTTCATCCACCCATTTGGGATGGGGAATATTTTCAAGCATCATAGGTGAACGTTTCCCTTTTATGGATTCCATTCAAGTGGCCATAGACCCAATAACATCGATCACCTCTAGTTGTACTTCTATATGGGACACCTCCTGCCTATATTAAGAATGTGGTTCCTAATTTGGCGGTCATTTTTTCATATCCCACTGATTTTCAATCCGTTCTATGAGTGAATGATCACCCAGGTGGGAGAGAGTGTGTCACCATAATAGAGGAAAGTTGTGATAACCTTTGACTTCTTCAATTATAAAGGACTGGATTACTAGTTCCAAAGTCTACATAGTGCTCATATGTCTCTCTTATAGGCATATAGACTCTTTCCTGATGTACGAGAGGAGGTATTTTCATATCTATCTAAAGATGATTCATAGTAGAAATGTTCTCCTTGAGTATGTCCCCATTGATTTGTCTGAGATTCTAAATATCATTCTCATATTGTTCTATTTTCTCCTCAATGTAAGGAAATTTGGTTCTTCAGGGTGGTTATTGGGTTGTAGAAACACCATTCCCTTCATCCTTGTCAGTGTTCCACTATAGAGGTAGAAAATCAATATTCAGAGATTCTATCTTTAGAATTATCCTCTATTTCCACATATGTACATCCTCATTTGGTCCATACAGATTGCCCTCATCTCGAGGCATGTTTTTTGTATTGTGTCTAGCTACATTTGTGTGTAGATCAACATTATATGTTGTGATGATGGTGTTGAAAATTACTAAGGTATATCAGGAAATGGAAGTTTCCCCATTACTCTAAATGCAACAGGTTGATTTTTTTATTTCATGAATTAAGGACATTTTTCTAACCCCTTTACATATTAGTAATTTTCAAATTATTCCACCTATGGTGTTTGATTACATTTTTCACACTCCTCCTATCTTGGTCTATGAATAATAACCTTGAGGGAGTTTCTAGTAATGTTTATCAAATGTGACCCAAATATTAAAGGTTTTTCTTATAGTAGGAGGAACATATGGGATATCAAATTTTGTTGTTTACCTCCCAATCCATATAAAAAAAATTCCCTCAATGGTGATGATAAATATGAAAATTCCCCTAGCCTTGTCATTTGGGGACTATTCATGGCCATAATTGGAACTTGTTGTTTCAGTTGTTGGGAATGTGATGATTCTAGATGAGGTTTTGATAATCGATGGGATGTGAATTTAGATAAATATTCCACCAACCCATAGGGATGAGGTTAATCTGACACCATCGCAAATTTCTCCAAGACCCTCTCAGGGTATGATGAACCTAGTGATGGCGATTGAGATAAAAATTTCCCCAGCACAATGTGCAGGGGTCATTTTTAAATTTCCACTGATATGCTCTAAATCCTCTAGGAGACTGATGATTTGAGGGGTGGAGGTGGTGGTAAATATCCCCCATCCTTGAGGGATGGGTTCTCTTATTTATTGTTTCTATGGTAGATACTATTACGACCCATTTTATTTGGCACAACAGTGATCATGTTTGAGCTGGGTGCAATGAAACCCCATGATAGGAGTCATTAACTATGTGAATTTTTCATATTGAATGTTACTCGAGATTACTTGTCTAAAATTTAGTCTCATTGCTTTCAGGGGCACACTTAAAAGTTCTTTTGGAAGTACTCTCCCTCTATTCATGAAGTATTGGAATCATTAATGCGGGGAAATTCCATTGTAGTGACCAACTAACATGTGTGTTACCCTGTCCCTTGACCTTTCTAGAGGCAATGATGTTATAGGATGTTATGTCTTGGGTTATATTCTATTTCAGAGACATAGTGAAGTGAAATGTTGCATATTTTTCCCACCCTCAAATACATACATGTAATAGGGCTCTGGAAATTAGTTGATGGAGAGTCCTTGTGATATGAAGACAGAAAAATGTAGTCATTTTTCATTCTCTTCTTTTATTGGGGTTTGGGAAACATAAAATGTGGCCATATCTAGATAACAATAGAGTATATTGATGGTGTGAAGGTGATACTCATAATATGGTTATGGTAAATTTCTATCCTTCAATCATTGATGAGTTTCCCATATATTTTGGTGTAGGTAAGGAATGAAATCCTTCTCTATCTCGTCTATTATCTCATAGTCTGAAGTGGATAGGGGATATAACATGGTTAGGAGGTTGTTTCTGGAAAACTCTCTACATTTTTTCATCTCGACCTCCCCTTGATCATACTTACATGCCTCCACCTGGTCGGACAACATAGTTTGCTTCTCTAGGTCTCCTACTGACTGGGGTGAAGTGTTTCTAGAAATTGATGGGGAACTATATATGGTTGACCCCATTATTTCAAGAAACTATCTATATATAGGTGTGGGTGTTTTCATGACATATCTCTATAGAGGTTTCTAGGAAAGGGGAGGATTTCCTTGTCTGAGGGAGATATCACCACAGTGAGGCTGACTATGGAAAATCTCAAGAGTTTATTCCATGTGATAAATCTCCACACAAACATGAATAATAATATCATGGTAATGATAAAATTTTTATTTGGTGGAAGATTTAATAGACCCATGAGAATTTTCCAATATTTGTCGAATAGCCTCAAGGACACTAACATTGAGCAATTCAGGGATATGAGATTTATTCTGTGCAGTGGTCAGAATATGTCGACCTGCTTTTGGGGTATTGGTTGGGAGATTAGTTAGTTCCATGAAGGCTATTATAATATGTTGATAACCATCAAGTGATGTGGGAATGTGATATTTCTGATGAGAAGTTTCTAGAGTATGTTAGTGAGCTTTTTTATTATGGGTAGAAATACAAGCATTCCCGTGGGTAGTTTATGGAATATTTGAGTCAACCCTAAATGATTCTAGGATATGATCTTGGCCTAAATATGCATACACATCCAGAAAATACTGAATGACCTCCAAAATGGGATAATGGATTTGAGCCTCCACTTGTATAGCCTCTGAAGGATGAGGGTACAATCATTCATCAGTAGAAGTATGGATATGCACCTGGCTTCCCTAACCTATTGAAATATTCCTTATAAATTCATTGAAAGTTATATGAGCCTACCCCAAGGTATGTGACACTCTCACATGG
Source organism: Viscum album (assembly GCA_963277665.1). Taxonomy (NCBI): domain Eukaryota; kingdom Viridiplantae; phylum Streptophyta; class Magnoliopsida; order Santalales; family Viscaceae; genus Viscum; species Viscum album. Next base: position 103,012 of record CAUJRU010000576.1, read on the forward strand.
TGTGACCTAGTTGGATTGCAGATATGAGTCTGATCCTGTTCGTTGGGAGTATGCTTACAGTCTTTTTTTGACATGAATATGTGCCTATCATGAGGCATGTGCTACTCTCACATGGTGAGCCTTTATTAGGACATGGTTATGAGCTCGATCTGGTTCCTTTGGAGTGTCTCACAAATCATTTTTATAGGAGTGTGATACTATCTCAAGGCATGTTTCATTATCACTTGGTGAACCCTACTGGAATGAGAATATGAGCCCAGTATGGTGCCACATCCTTTACCAGAATATACCAGTAATTTTTTCGGATGGGAGAAAGAATGTATGCTTTCTCCAGAGCAACCACTTGTTCAAGATAATCAGAGTGTTGTACTTCATTAGTTTTAGGGATATGAATATGTTTCTATCCTTATATTTATACCAATTTCAGAATATTCTGATGGATTTTTTTAGTTGTTGCTATAAAGTAGTTACATTTTAGGGAAGTGTGTACATAAATTTTGGCCTTCACATTTTCATTCTCGAATAAGTAATGGTAGATATTTTTGTTTGAAGTGGGGGATATAAGACCACTATTTTCCTCTTTATTCCATTGGAATATTTCAATGGAATTCATGTGTGGATGTACATACATTCACCTCCCCCATTATTTCTACAAGAATATACCCACAGACTATAACCAAGGGGTATGGATATGAGCCTTCCCACTGGATACCAACAAAATATGCCAGTGGGATTCATCAGCGAGAATGGTAATATGATCACACTCCCATTTATCCATGTATTTCTTCATATAACATGACTTACTTAGTGTCTATGCATGAATGAAAGTGGTGGAAATGTTTCGAGTTGTTCCCTTAACATATGGTTGAGGGGGCATCGGTAGGAGGGTGCTGGTGAAGACGATTGATAGGATCCCTCCTCAACGGATCCTGAAATGAAAGGGATATGTAGTAGAAAACATAATCCAAATTCCTATGAAATGGATGGTTTTCTTTGTCACACTCTTGGTACATGCATACAAAGTGATTGTATGTGGAAACAAGTTCCACTAACTTTACTACAACTTTGCTCAGTAGATACAAACTCATCAACCTCAGCCATTGGAGACCCTTGGGTGTAGCCTAAAGGGTCTGTATTGTATTGTGTCAATGGTATTATTGGACAATTTCATTTACACCGAAAGTTGTAGGGGTCGGGTGGGTGAGGTTGTCTTTCGACCCATAGGGGATACTTCCAAAGTTGATTTTCCATAAGAGTAATTGGATAAGGAAATGATCTTGGGTAGGGGTGTTTTTTGGGAGAGTTGTATCAGTAGTCATGAAAATAACAAGGAAAAATTTCACCATTTAGTGAATCATTTCATGTATGATACATGATCAATATGATATGATTAGGTCATACAATTTTTCTTTTTTATTCTTGGTTTGACCATTCTACTCGCGTTGACCTGTCATAATGAGGATGGATAATTTCATCAGAATCTGGGTTACATTTGGTCATACGATCATTTTTTTCATTTGAAATATTCATTTAGGGTTCCCCATTTTTTTGAAGATAGACATGGATTGTTCCCCATGTATAGTAGACATGGGGCCTAATGACTAAAACGATCCAGTTGTCCTATCATTACATGATTTCACCTTGGTTTCTCATTTATGTTTCCTTTGGATGTTTCCTGAGGCCTATCGATTGATTTTGGTTAGTTTAGTGTCATTAAAAATTATTCACATCAATTTTACCATTGTTTTATATATCATTGAAACTCCCAATGGTTCCCACATCCTTAATAGAGTATGAACCTTCTTTCCAAAGGCATGCAGTCATTTGGGGTTTCAAACCCGACAATAGTTAGGAAATCAAATAATTTGAGAAGATACGAGTTCAAGATTGTTGGTCAGAGTGGATAATCAAGAGGGGGTGAATTGAGTTCTAATTAAAATTTATGTTACAAATATTTCTCTTAAAATACACCTATTTGAAACACAAGTTAAACTGTAGTGAATTTATACAGATTGTAAAAGTTCAATTAGTTTCTCAAAGACTGATTAGGTCTCAGTTAATTTAATCAGAAGATTAAATTGACTTTTGAAACTAACTTACTAGTTCACAATAAGTACAAACACTTTCTAATTTAACTATCAACGTAACTTTAAAACAAAATTTATTTCCAAGTAATTAGAAGCGGAATATAAAATATATAGTATAATTTTTACATAAACTAAAATGAACAATAGATGTAACCAAGAGGTTCAGTCTCAAGTTGAGACTTAGTCCTCTCAAACAATTTATATAAATTTGATCCACACCTTGGATCGGGGTAAAAAACAGTGAAAAACTATCTAGGTACAAAGACCTCTACCACAGTTCTACGTGGGAAAACAAACAACAGCTCACTAGTTGTCCAGGTCTTACTTGACCTCTACCACTATGCACAGTGGGATACAAGGGAGTTATAGAGTTTGAATGAGGATTTATAAATCCTCCAGCTTATCATAGGAGACATTGTGTGTAAGAAACATACAGAGCATACACACTGGTCAAAATGTAAATAAAAGAATCACTAAGAGAATAGTTAAGAGTTTAGAATTATCTAGTGATGTGAAGTGCATCTCTAGACTCTTTTGATTAATCGGAAATGTTTCTGAGTCCTTCTTTGGTTTTTTTCTGAAAAAACAGAGAGTCGTTTTCTTCAAGTTTAGTTTAATTATCTTGAGTGCATGAAGAGCTCATTATAATTCTTCACTCAAGATGTAGCTTGTGTTCTCCTCTAGAATGAATGGATTGGTGTATGTTGAGTGCTATTACAGTATGAATGTAGCTTTTTCTTTTTGTGTGAATTCACCACGTTTAAATGTTGTTCATCCCTGCCTTTTAAACACCCTTCACGTGCCTTCTTGATTATATATTTTGCCCGGTATTTGTCCTTCCTTTTAAGGCTTTCACCTTCGGTAAAAATAATGATTACCTTTTTCATGGGTACTAGGTACGGTTCCCTGACATGCCAACAACTATCATTAAATAACATTAATTTCATTAAAAACATCAAATATGACCGTTGCATAATAAATAAATAATATTGAGAGTATAGAGTTTGACCGGTCAGTCTTTCATTAGTAGCCTTCTGTTGGTAGATGTGTCACGGTGGACGTTGTGTAGCAGTGACCTTCTATCGATAGCTCTTTGATCTTGTATTGGTAGCTCCTGGTATCAGTTTCTGTTACTCTATCAGCAGCTCTATATATCGGTGACCCCTTCTATCGGTAGCTCTTGGTCTATCGGTAGCTCTTGGTGTATCGGTATCTCACTTTGTATCGGTAGACTTACTCTATCAGTAACTTGTTTTGTATAGCGGTAACTTGCTTGTATCGGTAGCTTGATGTATCGGTGGTTGTCTGTATCAGTAGCTAGTGCATACCGGTAGCTCCGTTCTGTACCAGTCAAGTGTATATCAGTAGACTTATGCATACCGATAGACTTGTTCTATCGGTAGCTCAGTTTATGTCGGTAGATGTCTGTATCGGTGGACTTGATCTATCAGAGACATGTGTTTACCAGTGGACTTATACATATCGGTAGCTCTGCGTATCAGTGACCTTAGCTTATCGGTGACTCTGTCTATCGGTAGACTAAGTACCGGTAGATCTGTATCAGTAGCGATATCAGTGACTTAATACTTATCTGTTTTATGCAAAACATACCCGATTGAGTTAGAATTACTTCAATACTCATATAAACATATATAAACATTGATTAACATATTTCAACGATTATTTTACTATTATTGGAAAATAGAATGTCACGGATTGAACGAGTTAGAATATAGATAAAAATTAATTGGGATTATCAAAACAGGTGAGGTCAACAATCTCCCCTTTTTGATAATCACAACTTATGATATTATAGTCTCAAAACAAAGAGTAATTGTATCAGAGGATATATCATTAAATCCAATTGTAGTAGAGAAAACAACACACCAGAGAGAAAAATGTAAGATGTGAAATGATCAATGTATCAGAGGTAGAATGGAATGCAATGGTATCAAAGGTACATGTTACTAAACATAGTAGATCTCCCCTTTGGTCATAAAAGAAATTATTCCCATGGATAGGTTTCCCTTAGATAATATTTCTCCCCCTTTGTGATAATCAAAAAGTGGGAAATAATAAAGAGAAAAGGAAAAAAATGGGAAAGAAGAGAAAGCCATTGGTATTTCATGTTGCAAAATGGTACAGGGAAATAAAACAAAAAATACAAGGAGTTCCTATCAAATATATTAGCCACTTATTCAATCCATGTCCTCAATGTGAGATTTTCCCTTGGGATCAGAAGAGGATTCAGGCTGTGTAGAGGCAGGTGAAGGCTTAGGAACACAAGAGATGATCACAGGAGGTTGAGCGACTGAAACTGTTCCTGGCCTATACTGAGTAGTTCTTTGAGTGATCATAGGGGTGAGGCTTTGGATGGCTTGGGCTGGAGTCAGATGAATAAGAGAAGAAGTAGAGGCAAAGGCAGGTAAATCTGGAGGTACAATCACTGGCCTAGCATCGAGATACAAGAAAAGCAACAAGATATTTATGAAATACATAATTATTCCTCCTCCTCTCTCCATAGAATATATGAAATCATCCTTGTTCTCCATGAATTTGTCCAAGGCTGGAGTAAATTCCCTTAGTTTGCTGACATTCTCTTTGAAGGCTTGATTAACATGAGGTAACTTCAAGTTTTCTAACAGAAGTTTGAAGTGGTTGTTGAGTTGATGTTTGGTATAAATTCTTTGGAAATAGTAGTCTACCTTGTCTTTCACTTCTTTTTGAGAGGAAGAAGCTTCTCTCATATAGTCTTGGACTATCTTTATTATATCTCTAGTGGTATCTCTAGTAGAAATCACCACTTTGCTCAGATCGGATGAGTCCACAAAGCCACTGGTTGATGTTGAACCAAGCTCCTCCTTCATCACAACTCTAATCTGATCCAAATCCACTAAAGGTCTAGAGGCAAGAGAACCAACAGAGAAGGTTTCTGTTTCCATGAAATTTTTGGTCAATCCACTGATAATATTTTTCAGTTGGGAATCCTGGGTGCTGACATGGTCTTTCATGGAGGTTTTAAATCCTTCAAACACTGATACCATCTGGATCACAACACCTTTGACATAAGCTAAATCTTTATCTGCTTGGGATTTAGAACTCATGTAAGATTATAAAGAGATAACAGATTTCTATAGAGCTTTAACATCTTCTTCCAGTCTAGAAACTTGAGTCTGGAAAGCTGTAACTTCATCCACTATTTCTTCCACAAAGGTTGACATATTACAACCGAGAGAGAGTTCAAAAGATTTTTCCAAATTGCTCTTCTCTTCAACAAAGTAGTGCTTCAATTCGGTAACAGAATCACTAAAAGACTCTTTCAGTTCATCTTTTAAGGATTCAAGATCATCCCTGGTGATCATATCAGTAGGTGAAACCACAGCAGGTGATCTTTCAGATACTATACTAGCCACTGAGTCATTCATAATCGATTGAATTGATGCCACCAGTGAAGCTTCCATTTTTCTTATTTCTTCCACAAAACTGATTTTGAGATCAGACTTTAGCTTATCCAGATCATGCATTCTGACCACATCTTCAAGTAAAAACTCAGTCTGAACATCATAATTGATTTTTGGTCTATTGAGGGATGCCTCATTATCATAATCGGGATAATCCAATCCACAAATCACAAAACTAGGGTCTTCTTCCCAATCCTCAATTTCAACAGCCACCGAAACACTGCCAGACCTATTTTGATGCCCCCCCCCCTCAATGGGTGCATTCTCTAGTACAGTAATAGCATTCTCAGCAGGTCTTTCTTCCTCATAAGAATCTTCTATAATTAATTCTATTTTTGCAATACCAAGAGGCTCCTCTGGATTTGGCATAGGTCCTTCCATCTCTCCCACTACATCCTTAACAGTTACAACTGAGCTTCCAATTAATGGACTCAAACTTAAGAAAACAGAATCAGATGCTTCAGATTCATTATCTCTTTCTTTTTCATGCTCAAGGGCTGGTTGGTCTTCCTCATCAGTAGGTGTCTCTTCTTCTAATAGAGTTTCTTTTCTAGATGATACAATTTCAGCAACAGGACTTGGGGACAAATCCGGATCCCTTCCATCAGCCATAGAATTATCTTCCTCTTTATTCTCATCACTATACTCAGGTTCTTCTTCATCAGGTCCTAGACCTGGATCCCTCACATCCTTAGGCCTTGAAGGATGATCCACAGGATTGAATTTATCATAAACTTTTTTAGCATCATTAACCCACTCTATTCTCTATGGGTTCTATTTTATCTTCATATATTTGCAAACTATGTTTGTGATACAAAAAAATTATTCCTTACTACCACTGTTTCATCTTGAGACTTAGCTACCCCTTTCACTTTGATCACCATTAAGATCAACTTGGAAATGAATAGGGCATTGGTCTTTGATTTTGGCCTAGTCATTTCCTCCATTTGAATTATTAGTAATCTACACATATTCACTTTCACACAATGTCTCAAAAGATTTAACAGATAGATATCCTGATATCTTAAATTCAAAAAATCCCCTCTCCTTGGAATTAAGACATGCTGAACAAACTTGAACATCAATCTGTTATGTCCATCCATTTCAGAAGCCACCACTTTTATTTGATTTCCACTACCGGTGATCTCCTCTAAGGCAGTCTCATAGTCGAATATATCACTTATAGGTGGTATTGCTTTTGAGACATATCCAGAAACACCTTCGTGTGGAACCTTCAGGCATTCAGCCCACTCAACGGATGAAAAAGATATCTTCTTTCCATTCACAAAAGAAATAACTCGGTTCTCATATTATGACTTCTCAAAGCTCACAAACTCATAGAATTGTTTCAGTAGCTTTGGATAGTAGGGACCATTGTTGTTCAAAAATCAATCTTCCCACTTCTGATCTTCCAGCACCTCGAGAACTAAAGATTTTCTAGCTAACAACCATTCCACGCATAGCTCTTTTTTTATCACAATAACTCTATTTTGCAAAGGAGGGTTCACTGGTTGTTTCCCCGACCTTGTTCTACCAACACTACCACTTGCTTCTAGCTCGAACTTCTACTTCTTTGCATTCGGCTCATCAATGTCATCTCTAATGGTAGGGAGTTTGGTTTTTTCCATCTTTGGTTCGTGGAACTTAGGTTTTTCGAGAAATTTGGGAGTAAGACTTGAGTGTAAAGGGTTGGAGGCTCAGTGGATTGAGAAGTAACTAGGACTTTGTTTTTTCATTTAGGTATCATAAAATAAATAAAATAAAACAAAATATAGATGATACAGATTCAGGCGGTAGACAGAAGTTTAAAACAGCGCGTATTCATCAGTAGGGTTTATCGGTTAGAATTCCTATCAGTGAGGTCCATCATTGAGGTTCATCGGTGAGGTATCACATCGGTGGGAAATTCACATCAGTGAGGTATTCACATTAGTGAGGTATTCACATTAGTGAGGTATTCACATCGGTGAGGTATTCACATCGGTGAGGTATTCACTGATTAAGGTTAATCATTCATAACTCATGTCTAATGTAACTTAACCTATTCGAACTTAAAGGTTTGGTGAAAATTTCAGCTAATTGATGTTAAGTACCTATAAATTCAAGAGTAATATCAGCTTTTTGGTAATGATCTCTCAAAAAGTGATGCCTTACATCAATGTGTTTGGTCCTAGAGTGAGATACATGGTTCTTTGAAATATTTATTGCACTAGTGTTATCACAGTTAATTGAAACATTCTTAAAATCATATCCATAGTCCAAAAGAGTGTGTTTCATCCACATAATTTGTGCACAAAAACTACCAGCAGCTATATACTCTACTTCGGCAGTGGACAAAGCTACAGAATTCTGATTTTTACTACACCAACACACTAAGTATTTTCCCAATAAATGACATGTTTCAGATGTGCTTTTTCTATCCAACTTGCAACCAGCAAAGTTAGTATCTGAATAACTCATTAATTCAAAATATTGTCCTTTTGGATAAAACAAACCCAAATTTGCAGTGTGTTTAAGATACATAAAAATTATTTTAACAGCAAGTAAATGAGATTCTTTTGGATTAGTTTGAAATATCTCACACATACACACACAAAACATAATATCTGGTCGACTAGCAGTAAGGTAAAGTAAGCTTCCAATCATACCTCTGTAGTTGGTTTGATCCACTGGTTTCCCAGTTTCATCTACATCCAATTTACAGGCAGTACTCATGGGAGTATTGATGTGGATCTATTTTTGTATAGTTTTTTCACATCTTTTTACTAAATTTTTAATGATTTAATTAATAATTTAGTCACTTTATGCTAAATAGTTGTACTTTTGTATTTTTAAAATTAAATTTATCAAATATTCAATTTTTTATAACATTTTATGTAATAATGGGACCTTAAATAGTTGATTTATACCTTCTTTGTTTTTACTATAATTAATTTTCAATTTGTTGATTTAACCTATATTTGTTTATTTAATTTAATTTTTCACTATTAAAAATTATTGAGTTTGCTAATTAATTTACTTTTAATTTTTAAGATTATACAACTTAGTTGCGGCTTTCCAGACTACCGGTAGCTAAGCTACCGATAGCAGGGTTACATTTGCTCTACCGGTAGCGAGGTTACCGGTACTATCTATCAGTGGCCTACTTTTTTTCTTACCGATAGCTTTGTTTTTAGATGTATCGGTGACCTTTGTCACTATTACTCTTTCCTACCGGTAGCTCATCTTTTTAACTATAATGGTTGCCTTTAATTTCTACCAGTGAGCCCTTTAATTTTATCAGTAGCGGTGAGTATTTAATCTACATAATCCTTTTTAATTAACTTAGACTTTGTTTTAATAATTAATCTTTTAACTTAGTTACTTTAGAATAGGTTAAATTTATTATTTAACTAGTTCAGTCGTCCTTCCAAGCACTTAAGTATATAATATGTTTTTTAAAGTAAATAAAATTGTTCTCCCTTAATTTTATTAGTTCTATTTGTTAATTAATTAATTAATTAAGAGTTTTTAGACTTTAATTATATTATTTTATGTATGCAGATTGATTTTTAATTCATTTTATAATTTTTTTAGCCTATCGGTGAGGTAGACGAGCTCTAGCGATGACCCCACGCCACTCTCTTTTCTCACCGATACTCTTTTCTCATTGATATTCTTCTCTCACCGATTCATCCCCTTCTATCGGTAGCTTTGCTACCGATCCAAACCTTGCTATATCGGCGACCTTGCTTTTACCGGTGACCTTGTCACCATTTCGTTTTTCTAACTCAAATTGCATTGATAAAATTTTGTTATTAATTTTATTTTATTTTCATCCATTAATATAAATTAACTTCATTAATTCAATAGTTTAGTTTTCTGCTTAAAAGATTTAGGTTAGTTGCTAATATAACATAATGTTTATTCTTAGTGTTATCTAATTAATTAATTTTGTTGTTTTAAACTTTTCAAATAAATTAGGTTTTATGCAGTTTAACTTATTATTACAATTAATTCTTTTAATTATGTTGTTTAAATTCATTCTTTAATTTTGTATAATTTAATCTTGTTAAAAAAATAATTAGTTAATATTTTAGTTGTGTTTTAGTTTTTTGAAATTTTATTTTTTTTAAATAAATTAGTGGTTTTACCATTTAATTATTAGTTTAATTAATTCTTTATTTGATTTTTAGTTCAATTAACGCCATGGTGTTTTGTTTTTTTTTGCAGCTACCGATAGATGACCTCACCGGTAGCTGCCGATAGCTGCTTACTAACCCTCACCGATATCTTCCTTTGTTTTATCCTCACAGATACAACCTTTCTATTTTTCTCACTGATATCCCTTTTTGGGGCTTCCCATCCTCACTGATATGCTTCTACCTCACCGATATGTCCTCGTATCGGCGTCATCCCCTGCTACCGATAGCCACCATTTTTTCCCCTCGTCGCAGCTCTCAGTTTCCAGCGTCCCATCCCTAGGCGGATTGGGTCGGGCTTCCATGGGAATGGTGATGGGGAAGCTCGGGGAACTTCATGAAGGTGCTGGAGAGAGTCTACGAGATACATAACAAGCAGGAGCCAGAGTAAAAGGTGGAGCGCCCTGAATTGGGCTTGCAACCGCACCAGGTTGCAGTTTGGTTCCAGAATCGCCACACGCACTGGAGAGCTAAGCCGCTGGCTGCCGCTGGAAATGATCCACACTAGAGCATGGGTGACAGGTCGCTGCCGTAGGAGAAGAACTCGTTGTGCCACCTGCTGATGGCGTATCGCAGCTGAAGGGGAAAGGCCGCCACACTGCTGAATCCGCCCCCTGACCGCAGATGTTGAACCAAAGAGCCGCGCCGAGCTACTCGCTGAAGCCGTGATGGATTTGTGACGGGTTGATGTCGCATGGAGGAGATCCCCTGCGATCTGTCGTGGAGTAAGGGGAGGAGGATGATGTAACGACCCAAAGTTTCATTAATGGAAAATCCCTCTTGATCCAGTTAAATGTCTCTTTATGAAAAATGTTTTTATAAGAGGTCAAATTCTTTGGTTTTATGTTAAGAATTTTTACCATTTCTAATATAGTCGTTGAACAGTGATCACATGATTAGTATAAATATAGGACCTTAACAAATCCAATTTACTCAGACAAAAGAAGCGATTGCCTCATCCAGTAGAATTTCCCCATACGAAGCCCATTTGTCAAAGCTCGGAAAAGAGGTGGCATCCTTGGGCTTCTCCCTTGACCAATCCCAAGCTGAGCTTCACCATGTCAAGCTCGAATGGGACCGTCTATGGTAAAGTGGAAGTTGATAGAGATTACCACTCGAGCGATGTTATCTGAGCCACACCAAGAGTCTGTCACCATCGCACACCTTTCCCTTAGGTCTTATGCGGCTATTTTAAGGGGTTATGTAACAAATAAGTAGTACTATGTTCATGTACATTATTTTTGTATATAATAATTAATATAATTTCTAGTCATTTTTGATACATTGTAAATAGTTTTTAAAGTACAAAGGGTGTTTTTAGTTATTATTTAATTAAGAAATCTATTTTATTAAATTAAGGGATTTTTGAATTAAATAATATTTTAATAAAATAATAATATTATTATTAAATTAATTTTTTATTAAATATAAATGATCTTATAATTTTATGAATGCAATTAAAATTTTTATTAAGGTTTGAAAGCCATTTTTGTCAAAACCCGTGAATTTTCGATAAATGTCAGTTTTTATTTTAAAAGTAAAAATTAACATATTTAGAAAATTATTTAGATAAAATAAATGTTATTTCTGGAATCAGGACATTGAAATTATCCAACGGTGAATTTTTCATAATTTTCTAAGACGGTCAAATTTTTGGGTAAAAATTAAATACCGTTTAAATATATAATGTGTTTTATGACATCATAATGACCCAATGGTGATGTAATAAAATACTATAATCCTTATGTTTGGCCAATATATGTTTTACCATTAAAATAAAGTGATTTTGGGTTTGTTTGACTTATTTTTCAAAGCATTAATGGACCCCTCAAGACTTATTCAACACTTTTCCTTTTAAAATTAATTTCCATGGGAGTGTGACTCACCTCCACATAAGCAACCTTATTATTTTAAGAAGTTAGGACTTTGACCTTATAAAATATTTTTTTCCTATTCCCTTTTCCAAAAACCATGGTCAAAAACCATGGGAAGGTTTGTGGTTTGGATTAATTTAATATAAGGGGTCCCAAACCTAAATAATAATAAATTCCCTCACCTTTCCTATATAAACCCACCCAAGCTCCCACTTCCTCCTCACTCAAAGCCCTTGGAGTTCATTCAACCTCTTCCCTACTCTCTCTATAATCCTCCCAACATTCCCCAAGCTCCCAAGAAGCCTCTCACAAGCCTCTCTCTAGCCTTTGGAAGCACACTTCCAAGTAAGGGTTTTTTTTCTTCCTTTCTCTTTTTGTCAATTTTCTTTAAGTTGTATTGCCCATTTAATTTCAATTATGAATGTTGGGGTATGGTTTCTCACCTCCCTCATAATTCCCTATTTGTGTTCTAATGATGGGATACCCCTTTCTCTCTCATTTAATGCTTCCCATGTACACCCGTTACTATGCCGAAATTCCGAAAAGAACTTCTTCATCCTCATTTAAATTCAAGCAATACTTTTGTATCATGAAACTAAATTCCATTAAAATTGTTGGGAAATGTATCTATATAATATCCTTACTATCTATTACATGTAAATATTATGAGGAACCCCTTTCTCTCTCATCAACCTTTTTTATGAATTCTTATGTCATGTCGTTATGCTGCCGAAATCGCACCGATTTTTCTAAGCCAATGTCATTGCGTAGTGAATACCATGCCCATTTCCCCATCAAGGGTATTCACCTTTATGCACATTTACTTATTGATTGTAAAGTTTCATGTATTAATTCCAAATTCCTTTATCGTGGAATAAATTATTATGTGATATGAATCCATGTTTTATGATCCATGTGGCACACTTATGCATGAAATGAAATGTTTAAGAAGGGTGAGCCCTTATAGCACACCAATGCATTGGGTAAAGTATAGTATCATGAAACATCGTGTGCAATGAGTGTTGACTCATGCTAATTCAAGTGCAACAAGGGTTTACTCGTGCTTCATGTGCAATGAGGGTTTACTCATGCTTTATGTGCAATGAGCCTTGGCTCATGCTAATTCCATGTTAAGTGTTGCTGCCACATTTCCATGTTATGATTATCATGCTTTATCATGCCTTTATGTTCATGTTTATTTTATTCTCTATTGATATGCCTATTGTCTAACATGTATTTTACTCCTCATGTTATTTCAAGTGTACTCCCTTATTGGGATTTATATCTCACCCTTTTCTTATGCATGTCCTCAGGTTATCCCATGCAATGCTAAGTACGAGGGGATGTAGTGGTCATGTAAAGGAAGTTTTCAATAAAGATGTTGTATTTCCTGTTTTAAGTTTTTATGTAATGATCCTAATCCCCAAAGACACTAAACCTCGCAATCTTCTTTGTTATATCAAGTGAAGTTTTATGTAATGAATCATGTTTAAGTTGTAATAAAAAGCAGGGTTGTCATAGTTGGTATCAGAGGTTAGGTTTAGTTATTTTTGGGATTATGAAACCCTAGTAAATCCTTATATACAAGACTAAGTATAATAAAAACATCCTTAAGTTTTGGTAAACACTAAGTAAGTGTTTTATCAAACAAATACATCCCTGTCTGGATACGAGCAGGTAGAGGCGGCTCTGGCATAGATGTATCCTAGGGGTAAAACCCGAAAACACCACTTTGAGATAGACTCGAATGGGAACTGGTGCATGACAACAGGCCTTGCTGCACTCTTGGTTACGACACTCCCAGGGGATATGTTTTGATAAATTCACATTATTAGTATTAACCCTTATTAAGAAAAAAAATCCCCTAAGAATATATGTTAGAAAGTAGATCATGAAAAGCCTAGATTGAAGCCTATAGACTCATGAGTTGAGAAAATAAAAGTTTATTTATGAGCCATCAACTTTTTTCTTTGGATTACCCTTTATGTGTTACCACTAACTTTCCTTTTATTCAAGCCAATGGCCGGTAATATGAGGACTCAGGCTAACAACCGTTGTGAAGATCAGTGTGATGATTGTACTAATGAGATGCCAAATCCAATGGGAGTGGGAATCGCAGACTTTGCCACGCTTCTCTCTCAGCTAACTAAAGTTTTGAATAGAAACACGGGTCAAGAGGAACGTTCAACCCCCCCTAAGAAAGAATAAGTCTCTATCGAGAGATTCATGAGACAAAGGCCTCTTACTTTTAGTGGATCATCTGATCCCACGATCGTTGAACAATGGATCAACTCCATTGAAAAGATATTCTCCATCCTCCAATTTTCTGAACAAGAGAAGGTTCTCCTGGCGGCTTATTGTATGGAGGGTGAAGCTGATCAATGGTGGACGTTGATCAAAAATACGAAGCCTGAGGAGGAGATCGAGGCATTGGAATGGAAGGATTTCCAGAAGATGTTTTTTGATAAATATTTTCCGCGCACCCTCCGGCTTAAGATGGAAAGGGACTTCCTTTCCCTCAAGCAAAAAGATGAAGAATCTGTTGGAGCGTACAAGGAAAACTTCACAAGGCTTGCACGATATGCTTTCGGCTTTGTCGATACCCCCGAATGCAAGGTTGACCGCTTCTTTGGTGGGCTGAAGCCTAGCTTGCGGAAAGCATTAGCGATCCGTGACTTCGATAGCTATGAGGAAATTGTCTGATGTGCCCTCAAGGTCGAAATGGAGATCGGGGAATCACAGGGATATCATGGGGACAAGAATTGTAAGGTGTACTTCAATGCTGTTGGTCTGATGGATAAATCCAACAGTGCTAAGAAGATCCATCACCCCACTTGCCAAAAGTGCGGAAAGAAGCACCCTAGAAATTGCCTTAAGGGGGCGAGAAAATGCTTCAGGTGTGGAAGAAAAGGGCACCTAGCTGTTAACTGTCGGCAAGAAGGACCCGCGACTACGACAGAGGAGAGGAACGCTCCATTCAAACCTCAACACATTGTTCAATGCTACAAATTCAAAGAACCGGGTCATTTTGCAAATTAGTGCCCTAATCCAAGGGTTATCGGAGGCAACCAACAACCTCCAAGATAGCAAGGAAGATCTTTTTCCATCACTTATGCTGAAGTAAAACCTGACAATGAAGTGGTGACAGGTAGGCTAGTTATTCATTCAAGAATAGCGAACGTGCTTTTTGATTCGGGTTCTAAACATTCTTTTATATCTCAAAAGTTTAGTAGAACAATCTCAGCACCACCACAAATCATGGAAGTAAAGATGTCAGTGAGTATGGAAAATGGGGCAATCATTGCATCCCATGAATATAAGTCCTCCCCTGTTATAATCTGTGGATTGAATTTCCTGGAGAACCTCGTCATACTCCCTCTGGTGGAATTTGATGCAATTCTTTGCATGGATTGGCTTTCCTTATATGGAGCCAACATAAATTGTCAGGAGAGGGAAATCACACTCCATATGGAGAATCGACCCCCGATTCTTTACAAGTGTCAAGAGGAAGATGAATCTCCTTTAGCTACATCATCTCAAGCATGGATATTACTGCCTTATGAGAACGCATATCTTACTCAGATGATTGAGTCCAAGGAAGAAACCATCCTTGAATAAATGCCTATTGTGAGGGAATTCGCTGAAGTGTTTCCCGAGAACTTCCTGGTCTTCCTCCAAGAAGAGATGTTGAGTTCTCAATTGAACTTATACCTGGGGTGCTACCAATATCCAAGACTCCATATATAATGGTTGTTGTAGAGATCGAAGAGCTGATGAAACAACTACAGGAGAATCTGGATAAAGGGTTTATACGCCCAAGTGCTTCACCATGGGGTGCACCAGTCCTCTTCGTCAAGAAGAAGGATGAGTCAATGCGACTTTGCATCGATTATCGTGAACTTAACAAAATCACGATAAAGAACAAGTATCCTCTCCCAAGAATCGATGACTTGTTTGATCAGATACGTGGAGAACAATACTTCTCCAAGGTGGATTTGCGGTCGGGATATTATCAAGTAAGGGTGAAGAAGGAAGATGTCCCCAAGACTGCTTTTCGTACAAGATACGGGCACTATGAATTCATAGTAATGCCTTTCGGACTCACTAATGATCCATAAATATTCATGGACTTTATGAATAGAGTCTTTAGAGATTACCTTGACAAATTTTTGTTAGTCTTTATAGATGATATTCTAATATACTCCAAAACCAAGGAGGATCATGAGAAGCATTTAAAAACTGTACTAGATACTTTGCTCAAGGAGAAGCTCTATGCAAAGTACAACAAGTGTGAGTTCTGGTTGAAGGAGGTCTCATTCGTGGGCCATATCATCACAAGCAATGGGATATCTATGGACCCCTCAAAAACAGATATAATTGAGGGATGGTCGAGGCCAACATCGGTAATGGATATTCGTAGCCTCTTGGGGTTAGCTGGATATTATCGACGATTTGTGAGAAATCTCTCACGATTGTCCAACCCTCTTACCAAGCTAACTCGAAAGGGAGTAAAGTTTTCTTGGAGTGATGAATGTGAAGAAAGCATCAAGGAGTTGAAAAGGAGGCTTATCACCGCACCCGTTCTCACTTTACCCACAAGTGGGGAACTTTTTGTGGTATTCTGTTTCTGACGCTTTCGCCGGGGCGCGCGCATCCATCCGTCCGCGGAGGAGGATGCGCTGCGCTGTTGCCCCGCATTCCCGCTTTCCAAAGGTAGGCGGCATTCTCTACTTATTCAGGGACGTCTTCTCCTTGATCGAAATGGGATGATGGGATGTCGGTTCTTCCTTCCGTGGATTCCTCCTCAGAACTCGTCACCTAGTCCGGGTCTCCCTCATAGATTTAATATATTGTTTGTGAAACTCTTCCCAGTTCCATGTTTCCATGGACTCTGGTTAATTACACTGCTTCTGTCAGGACATTCCAAAGGGTCCGGTCAGGGCAGCAACTTTCAGTCGGGGGAGTAGTCACGTTGAGGCATCAGCAGCGTGTCTGGATGCTGGGGACCTGGAATGTATGTCTATTATCCCTGGTCACAGGGCTTCTCGAGGGCGAGGAAGCCCGAGGCATCCCACATAGAGCGCGGGGAATTATATGCCATAGACACATATCTGAGGTTTTCCTCAGCTTCTTGTGTTTAACACAGGGTATGCCGTGAGTTTAACGTCCAGCGGAGACGGATCAGCCCGATCAGAGCATTAGCTAGAATGGATCGGATTGAGGGATTTCCCTTGAAGGGGTGCCGATACCGGGACCAGCCCATGGGTGGATGTGAAGAGGAGCGGACCGACATGGTCTCACCGGGATATGACGGTTCAGGTGAGAATCAGGGTGGATGATGGATAGACGAATGAAGTGGAGGGGGAAATGAAATGGGACCATCGCAGGGGGAAATAGTGAAGTTGGGCTTGAGCCTTGAAGAGGCTTCCTATGTATCCCCATGGCAGGGAATCAAAGTCCGCGTAGTTCGGGATGGTGCCGGTGAACCCGCATGAGGGTGGACCTTGGTCCGATGGGCATCATCAGCGAACTGACGTGAATGGGGAGGACCCAGAGGGTCTGAGTGGTGGTGGGCTTGGACCTCGTGGAGGATTCCTATGTACCATGTCGTGACATGGATCAAAGACCATGTAGTTCATGGGGGGCTTCATCGACGAACCGACGTGAAGGTAGAACTTGGTCCGATGGGTGGTGGGCTTGAACCTCTGGAAGGCTTCCTACGTACCATGCCTTGGCCTGGATCAAATTCCTCGTAGTTTGGATGATGTAATTCGTCAGTGAACCGACGTGAAGGTGGACCTTGGTCTGATAAGAGATGGGCTTGAACCTCGGGGAGGCTTCCTACATACCATACCTTGACGTGGATCAAAGACCTCATAGTTTAAATGGTTTCATCGGTGAACCGACGTGAAAGTAGACCTGGGGGTCCACTAGTGGTGGTCTTGAACCTTGGGAAGGTTTCCTACATACCATGCCTTGACATGGATCAAAGTCCTCGTAGTTCAAAGGATTGATGGAATACAGTTTAACGTCATACGGGACAAGAGTGAACCCTGACGTGAATAAACGACGGGCGGTGGGCTTGAACCTTGTGGAGGTTTCCTACGTACCATGCCTTGACATGGATCAAAGTCCTCGTAGTTTGGGATGGCGGTGGGTGTCGGCGAACCGACATAAATGAGGGACCTTGCTCCGATGGGAGTTGGGCTTGAACCTCTGGGAGGCTTCCTACGTACCATGCCTTGACATGGATCAAAGTCCCCGTAGTTCGGGAGGGAATGGGGGGCTTGGCACACCGACAAGGAGATAGTCTGGGCCAATGATTGTTGGGCTTGAACCTCAGGAAGGCTTCCTACGTACCATGCCTTGACACGGATCAAAGTCCTCGTAGTTCAGGTGGTTGCAACGGCTTGCCATCAGACTGAAATGCAGTTTAACGTCATGTTGGACGCAAATGGGACTCGACGTGAATTAGATGACGGGTGGGCTTGAACCTCGTGGAGGCTTCCTACGTACCATGCCTTTACATGGATCAAAGACCTCGTAGTTCAAATGGGTGTGTAGTTTAATGTCATACGGGACAAGGTCATGCAGTTTAACGTCATGTTGGACGAGGGTGAAACTCGACGTGAATGAACGACCGAGTAGTGTGGCTTGAACCTCATGGAGCCTTCCTACATACCATGCCTTGACATAGATCAAAGTCCCCGTAGTTCGCTAAGGGTGGGGGTCAGGGTCGGTGCTCACTCTAAGCCCACGTGAGTCATGCTCGGTGTGAGAAACAAGAGGTTGCAGGGACCTGATGATCACGTCGTGAAGGATGCGTCCGTGAGAAGCGAAGAGGGGCTTACTGATAAAACACTATTTTATTGAATATTTTATTGATAATAAATGAAATAATTTCCTCACATTGTGTTAAATATGTTTATTTATAAAATATTTGGGATTTGATCATTCATTTGAAAATTTGGTGAAAATTCCAGTTTTACCCTTAATAGTGCATTGTAGTATTTCGAAGATAAATATTTTTATATTTATTATTTGAATTTGAAAATTTGTAACAGTGTTCCTAACTTCATTTTATACAACTTTCATTCAGGACACTAGAGCTAAAGAGTGCATTTGGATGGAGTAAATGATCAATTAATCCAATGGTGGGCTGGACTCGGCAGAATAGACATGGGTTCTGTATTTGGGCCATATCTTCTACATACGGGCTTGGATTGATCCCAAATTTTTAGGAAAGCTCTGGGACATGATTTGACACAAATCATCCTTCTGAAAGGCCGGTCAATTCACGCGTTTTTAGGTCAAATTGGCGTTGCAACTTGGAATAAAATATTTGGCCGAGATTTTCATTTCACACTTAAAAAGTTATGTATCCCTAGCCCTCACAAACTCTATTTAAAGGGGGTTTTAACTCTTTGAGAGGGCTATTGGAGGCTTTGGGAAGGTGTGGACGAAAGGGTGTCTCTTGGGAGCCCCTCAAAACTCTTGGAGGAAGTAAGCCTTTGTGCAAACCTCTCTTCCAAAAAGGCTCTCCTCTCTCACCTCTTCTTTGTATTTCTTTTCTTTCATGTTTGTTTCTTGAATTTTTCTTCAAATAATATTATGTGTTCATCCCTATTCTTCTTATCTAAATCTTATTAATTGGGTTGGAATCAAGAGTGAAGACAAGATTGGGTTCTACCCTTTCAATCCGTTGCTTATGCAAAACGTCTCCACGATGACTACACCACCCATGGAAGAGTAGTTCTTTTTAGTAATCGATCGACCTCTATCCTTCTTCATTCATTTATTTTGAATCAATGAGCTACTGTAATTAACATATTATGATCTATTAATTGAGTTTTTAATTTAAATTAAACTAAGCAAGCAATTGAATAGTTAACACAAAACACGCGAGGTCGGGAATTGTGTGAACTTTGAGAGCGCAACCTTAACCGGTAATTCAAAACCACATGGGATCAATTTGTAGAGTTCAAATATAATACCTAAACTCAATTAATCCTCATTTACAGAGTGGTTATGTGCCTTAATTTACCACTGATCATAAGCTAATTTTAGAACATCAATCAAAGCAGGGTGTTGCGATTGCATGTTCCGAAGTTAGCCTAAGGATAAATTCACTTCAATCTTCGTGGTAAAGTTAATTCTCGTAGGGTTCGGGATTTAACAAATTAAGGGATCATAATTAAGTGAATATTAATTTAAATGATAATGATTAATAAATTATTGAAGAGGTAGAGTTAGATCGATTACGTCTTTTAAATATTGTCTAAACAAACATCTTTTTGTTGTGTCATTCTAATCGAAACTTCATTTCAAAATTAAAAACAAAAAAAATGCAATCTTCTTCTAGAAAACTTCTTCTAGATTCATAAACTATAAAAAAACACCCCCATCCTTTCAATTAGTGTTTTTATTATCTTTTATTTTACTTCTATAATACCTCTAATAATTTTTTTAATTCACTTCCTCCTTTGAGAGACGACCTTGGTCAGCCACTCTGCTGCACCTAAGTACCCCAAATTACACTAATCATTTGAGGGCGCCCACGACAGCGCTCTTTCAAATTGGCGCCGTTGCCGGGGAGGCAAGTAATTATTTCAACCAATTAGAGGTATTTATTTTATTTTAGATTTTATTCTCTTCCTCTCTTCTTTCTTCCTTCTTTACCCAATCTGATTTTTCTTCTTCTTCTTTTATTTTCTTCTACTTCTTTTTGGACCATCAACTCAAACTTCTCATTTTTATTTTACTATGGTCCACTTTCTTTCTTTTCATTTTTATTTGATCTATGACACGAACTAATCCCGAAGATCTCTTAGATCTTGACCCTGAGATTGAACGCAGCCTTAGGGCACGAATCAGAAATTCTCAGTCTACGGGAAGTTTCAACATTCAACCAGTTGGAGAATTACTCCAATATCAGAACATTGAAATTGGAAGCAATTCAAATTCAACCATAAAACAAGAACCAATGGCTGGAAACAATGGAAATGAACTTAATAGAACCATTCGAGAATTGGCTGCACCTGATATTAACTATCAACCAAATTGTATTGCATACCAAAATCTCGAATCGGACTTTGAACTAAAATCTGGGTTAATTCACTTACTTCCAAAGTTTCATGGCCTCTCTGGTGAGGATCCAAATAAACATTTGAAAGAATTTAATGTGGTTTTCTCAACCCTTAAACCAAGAAATGTTTCTGAAGATCAAATCAAATTAAGAGCATTCCCATTCTCACTTGATGGAGCTGCAAAAGACTGGATGTATTATTTACAACCCGAAGATGTAACTTGTTGGAACGATTTGAAACGTCTTTTCTTGCAGAGATTTTTTCCAGCATCAAGGACCACATCCATTCGAAAGGAGATATCAGGGATCAAGCAAGCACAAGGGGAGTCAATGTATGAGTACTGGGAGCGATTCAAGAAGTTGTGTGCAAGCTGCCCACATCACCAAATCAGTGAGAAACTCCTCATCCAATACTTCTACGAAGGACTCACACCCATGGAGAGGAGCATGGTGGATGCTGCAGCTGGAGGAGCATTGGTGGACAAGACACCAGTAGCTGCACGTGCGTTGATTGAAAAGATGGCCCAAAACTCCCAACAATTTGGTGATAGAGGTACACCACATGTCAGGGGAGTACATCAGGTAAGTCCTTCTTCTCTTGAAAGTCACTTGATTGATACTAAGTTGGAAGAATTGACCACTATGGTGAGGCAGATTGCATTGGCACAAAAGATATCTCTACCCCCTCCTTCAAGTCCATGTGGCATTTGCACTGAGACAAGCCACCCAACTGACTGTTTCCCACAACTACAAGAGACAGAAGATTGTGCAGCAGTGTTCCCTGGGAGACCATTTCAGCAGCAACAACAACAACCATATCCCCAAAAGAAGTTTGATCCAACATACAACCAAGGGTGGAAAGATCTAGCGGACATGAGGTATGGCTCTGGACAACAACAAAGGCCCCCTTTTCAACCAAACTTCCAGCAGCCTCCACCTTACCAACAGGGTTTCCAACAACCCCAAAGGAGATTCGAAGCTCAAACATCAACGAGTCAGCAACAAGGGAATATCCAACACAAGGTAGACTCTAACACTGATGATCTTTTGAAACAAATTGTTCTTAATCAACAGAATGAGCTGAAGAGTGAAGGTTCGGAGATGAGAGAGTTGAAGACTCAAATGAGTCAGATTGCCACCGCCCTCCATGAACTTGTGAGTAAGAATTCTGGAAATCTACCTTCCCAACCCACTCCAAATCCAAAGGGGAATGTTAGTGCCATCACATTGAGAAGTGGGAAGCAAATGAACGATACATCTGCACCTACCATTCCACCAGGATTCACCTAAACTTCAGAGAAGCCGCATTCCATACCAACTGATGAGCAATCCAAGGAGAAAGATAAAGGTAAGAAAAAGATTGATGATGTTCCTCCTAAACCCCTTCCTTTTCCAAACAGGGTTGTTCAAACCAAGAAGATGGCTGAAGAAGCAATGCAAAAGGAGGTTTTGGACACATTCAAGCGTGTGGAGATCAACATTCCTCTACTTGAAGCCATTAAGCAAATCCCAAGGTATGCCAAATTCTTAAAAGAACTCTGCACCAATCGAAGAGGGCTCAAGGGGAATGAGAGGATCAACCTTAGAAGGAATGTCTCGGCACTCATTACACCAACTCTAGCAATGCCAACAAAGTGAAAGGATCCTGGGACATTCACCATCTCATGTACCATAGGGGAGTTGCACTTCTCTGATGCTCTTTGTGATTTGGGAGCTTCCATAAATGTGATGCCTCACTCTGTATTCTCTTCCTTGCAGGTTGGTGAGTTGAAGCCAACAAGAGTAGTGGTGCAATTGGCGAATAGAGCTACGGCATATCCAGCAGGAGTCCTTGAGGATGTACTTGTCCGGGTAAGAGACATGATCTTTCCAGCGGATTTCTATGTTCTTAACATGGAGGATGATCAGGTAAGTTCTCATGCCCCCATTATCTTAGGTAGACCCTTCCTCAAAACTGCAAAAACTATCATAAATGTCAATGAGGGTACACTTTCCATGGAATTTGGGGATGAAGTTGTGATATTTAATGTTATGGATTCCATGAAGTACCCCTCAGAGGACCATTCTGCTTTTGTTATCTCCCATTTTGAACCACCAAATAAAAACTCCATAGAATTTGATTGTCCTATGCTTAGGGAGATTATGAGTATTGGTTCTATTTTGATGTCTAAGAATACTTCTACACCCATTTTTAAGGAACAAGACTCTCTAAGATTTGATTTTGAAATGGAATCATATTCTGATTTTGATCATGTGAACTCTGATTATGACATGGCTATTGAGTATGCTGATGGATTTGGTGCTTTATTCTCTGATTGTGATGATTTTTATTCTAATACTGATGTTCATTGTGCAGATATGTCTGTTGCATCAATTTCTCCATCCATACATCACCCACCTACATTGGAACTCAAGCCATTGCCCCCAAATCTCAAATATGCATACTTACTCAGTGGTGATAGATTACCTGTCATAATTGCTAACAATCTCTCTTTTGAACATGAAGAAAAACTTTTGAATCTTTTGAGAGATAACATTAGGGCAATTGGTTGGACATTGGCAGACATATCAGGTATTAGCCCCTCCATTTGCATGCATAGGATTATCTTGGAGGATGGGGCTAAACCGGTGAGACAGCCACAAAGGAGACTTAATCCCACCCTCCTAGAAGTTGTTAAGAAAGAAGTTGAAAAATTACTTGAGGCGGGTATCATTTACCCTATTTCTGACTCACAATGGGTTAGCCCTGTTCAGGTTGTACCAAAGAAAACTGGTTTTACTGTTATAAAAAATGAAAATGATGAGTTAGTTCCTGTGAGAGTACAAAACAGTTGGCGAGTGTGTATCGATTATAGGAAACTAAATCAATCCACTCGTAAGGACCATTTCCCACTTCCATTCATTGACCAAATGCTTGAGAGACTAGCTGGGAAGACACACTATTGTTTCTTGGATGGATTTTCTGGCTATTTTCAGGTTCCCATTGCAGCAGAGGACCAGGAGAAGACAACATTCACCTGCCCATTCGGTACCTTTGCTTACCGAAGGATGCCATTTGGACTTTGCAACGCCCCAGGTACCTTCCAGAGATGCATGGTGAGTATTTTCTCAGATTTCATTGAGACCTGCATGGAGGTATTTATGGATGATTTTACAGTTTATGGGTCCTCATTTGATGAATGTCTCTCTAGTTTGGGTGATGTGTTGCATCGTTGTATTGAGAAGAATCTGGTCTTAAATTTTGAAAAATGTCATTTCATGGTCGAAAAGGGAATTGTCTTAGGTCATATAGTCTCACAACATGGAATTGAAGTTGATAAATCTAAGGTAGAAATTATTTCATCCCTCCCATATCCTACATGTGTGCGTGATGTTCGATCATTCCTTGGGCATGCTGGATTTTATCGACGCTTCATCAGAGATTTTAGTAAGATCGCTCTACCCTTATCTCGATTGCTTCAAAAAGATATTGATTTCAATTTTGATGATTCATCCAGGGTATCATTTAACGAGCTGAAGAAGTGTCTGACCACTCCACCAATCATACAGCCCCCACGGTGGGACCTTCCATTTGAGCTTATGTGTGACGCCTCCAACTTCGCGGTTGGATCTGTCTTATCTCAGAGGGTGGAGGGACGTTCACATGTGATCTCCTATGCATCGAGGATGCTAGATTCAGCCCAATAAAACTACACTACCACAGAAAAGGAGTTTCTTGCTGTCATATTTGCTTTAGATAAATTCCGTTCATATTTATTGGGCTCTAAAGTGGTTGTTTTTTCTGACCATGCAGCTTTGAGGTACCTCCTAAAGAATCCAGATGCAAAGCCACGACTTATCCGTTGGATGCTCCTTCTTCAAGAGTTTGACATCGAGATAAAGGACAAAAAGGGGTCAGAAAACATGGTGGCGGACCACATGAGTAGGATTACTCACACACTAGAGGGTGACACCTTGGATCAGGTACCACTTCGGGACACTTTCCCTGATGAGCATCTCTATACCATCTCAGGTACGCATCCTTGGTATGCTGATTTAGTTAACTACCTTGTTGCTTCTGAAATCCCTGCAAATTTAAAGAAACATCAGGTCCAAAAATTAAAAAGTGAGTCTAGGTTTTATGTGTGGGATGATCCTTACCTCTGGCGCATGTGTAGTGACCAAGTCATTAGGAGGTGTATTCCTGATCATGAGTTTGAGTCTGTTTTACAATTCTGTCATACACTTGCATGTGGTGGACACTTTGGACCCCAACGGACAGCTAGGAAGGTTTTAGACTCTGGATTATATTGGCCTAGCTTGTTCCATGATGCCCATTTGTTTTGTAAGTCATGCTCTCGTTGCCAACACACTGGGAACATTTCTAGGAGACATGAGATGCCCCAACAACCCATACTATTTTGTGAGATTTTTGATGTATGGGGCATCGACTTTATGGGTCCTTTTCCTAGTTAATTTGGATTTTTGTATATTTTGGTTGCTGTTGATTATGTGAGTAAATGGGTGGAGGCCAAGGCCACCAGGACTGACGATTCTCATGTTGTTGTGGACTTTGTCAAAGCACAGATTTTTTGCAGGTTTGGAGTACCAAAGGCCATCATCAGTGACCAAGGGACACACTTTTGCAATAGGAATTTTGCTTCCCTCCTTTGAAAGTATGGTGTGACACACAAAACATCAACACCATACCACCCCCAAACAAATGGCCAGGCTGAGGTTTCAAATCGTGAGTTGAAACAAATCTTGGAGAAAACCGTGCAGCCAAATAGGAAGGATTGGAGCAAGCACTTGGATGATGCATTGTGGGCTTATAGGACAGCATACAAGACCCCCATTGGTATGTCCCCATTTCGGATTGTTTTTGGGAAAGCGTGTCATCTCCCCGTGGAAGTCGAGCATCGGGCATATTGGGCTATAAAGAAATGTAACATGGATTTGGCCCAAGCTGGAATTCAAAGGAAGTTGCAAATTCAAGAGCTTGAGGAGATTCGACTATCATCATACGAGAACTCAAGGCTCTACAAGGAAAGATCAAAAGCAGCTCATGACAAAATGATCCAACAAAGGGAGTTTCATGTTGGAGAGAAAGTCCTTCTCTATAGTTCACGACTGAAGTTGATGCCTGGTAAGTTGCGTTCCAGATGGTTAGGTCCTTATATTGTGTCTAATGTTTTTCCTTATGGTGCAGTGGAGATCACACAAGAGGACACTGGAAGGAGCTTTACAGTCAATGGGCAACGTTTGAAGAGATACATTGAGGGACATCCTACTGATGCAGTGGATTTTATCACACTGCATGACCCCATCATCACTTGATCACATCAGGCTGTTCCTAACCCTTTCACTTTTATATTATTTGTCCTATTTAAAAATTCTGCATTTCATGTGCATATATCATCTCATGGGTTCACATTGAGGACAATGCAATATTTTAAGTGTGGGGGAGGGAACCTTTTAGTTTAGTAATTTCAATTGTTTTCCTGTTTAAAAAAAATTGTATGTTTTTCAAATTTGTGTGTTTATTTTACAATTTTATGTGTGTTTTTGAAACTTTTGATCTGAAATGATTCTCATCACCATTTTTAAATCCATATCAATAAGTGAAACAATTTACCCCCTGAAACTAAGCTTAAATGAATGCTGAAATGACTTTCTTTCAAGTTCAAATATTTAGTAATTTCATGGAAAGTACACCGAATTTTGAATCTCATGCCACATCTCACTGTCTTTATATTTGAAATCAATTTCCTGTGAGACTTCTGAACCATTATTTTCATATTATTTACATTCACCTCACTTCTTGAGAGAACCAAACCATACTTGATTTAACCAGAATTTGATCTATTCCTGTCAAAACTTGAGGGTTTGAGGTACTTGTGTTTAAATGATTGAGGCATTTGTTTGGTATTAAAACCCCTATTTCAAAGAATCCTTTTTTATAATGGCCTACCTTGAATATTTAATCCTTGTAGCCCTTAGAAGCCATGCACATCCTGTTAGGTTAAGCCACATTACAAGCCAATTTTCCCTATCCAACCAACTCTTGAAGTGAAATTGCATAATCTAGTTGAGCTTAAGTGTGGGGGAAGTTGTCTTGGGTTTTGCCACCACATTCTGTGATACTTTGGGTGGAAAATTAAATTCTGAAGAGATGTGTTTGCTGCTAAAGAAAGTCATTATATTGAAAGTTGTGCCTTTTCTGGAGCTTTCATGACAAGTGAAGCTGTGCCTTTTCTGGAGCTTCTAATTGAGGTGGAAAGTTGTGCCCGTCTGGAGCTTTAAAGAAAATCATGTTTGAGAAGATTGACATTTTTTATGCTAAAATGATGAATGGTGTAAACCTTTCATGACTTTTCATGATGATGGAGCTGAATTGATACTATGAGGATTGAAGAGAAGACCATATTTAAGTGAAAATTAGATTAATGCAATTTTGCTTCAAAAGAGTCAAGCCCTCCTCATTCAGCCTCAGAGTTTTTCACATCTTAATCCTACCAACCGAAAGCCACAGAACAACCCTGAAAAGTCCTCATGATAAACATATGTCCTTGACTCACATCGGGTAGCGATGTAGGAATCTATCAAGCCTATGGTGACCCTTGTATGAGTTTGGATGAGAAAGACATTGCAAAAAAAATTGATATTTGAGTGATGAGAGAAAATTCAAGCGAGGTAAGTGTTTTGTGCATGGGTGGATAAATGAAGTGGAAATATATTGAATGATATAAATGGAGAACTTGAAATAAGGTTTTTTATGAGGAATGATATCTTTTGATTCTTGGTGTGAAATTGATTGATCTTAAGGATATGTGTTTTAAAATTGGTTTTGATTTCATATTGATGTTTACTTGATATGAGGTTTTGCCCAGGTGTGCAAAAGGGTAAGTATGGGGGAGTTGATAAAACACTATTTTATTGAATATTTTATTGATAATAAATGAAATAATTTCCTCACATTGTGTTAAATATGTTTATTTATAAAATATTTGGGATTTGATCATTCATTTGAAAATTTGGTGAAAATTCCAGTTTTACCCTTAATAGTGCATTGTAGTATTTCGAAGATAAATATTTTTATATTTATTATTTGAATTTGAAAATTTGTAACAGTGTTCCTAACTTCATTTTATACAACTTTCATTCAGGACACTAGAGATAAAGAGTGCATTTGGATGGAGTAAATGATCAATTAATCCAATGGTGGGCTGGACTCGGCAGAATAGACATGGGTTCTGTATTTGGGCCATATCTTCTACATACGGGATTGGATTGAGCCCAAATTTTGAGGAAAGCTCGGGGACATTATTTGGCACAAATCATCCTTCTGGAAGGCCGGTCAATTCACGCGTTTTTGAGGTCAACTTGGCGGTGAAACTTGGAATAAAATATTTGACCGAGATTTTCATTTCACACTTAAAAAGTTATGTATCCCTAACCCTCACAAACTCTATTTAAAGAGGGTTTTAACTCTTTGAGAGGGCTAGTGGAGGATTTGGGAAGGTGTGGCCGAAAGGGTGTATCTTGGGAGCCCCTCACAACTCTTGTACGAAGTAAGCCTTTGTGCAAACCTCTCTTCCAAAAAGGCTCTCCTCTCTCACCTCTTCTTTGTATTTCTTTTCTTTCATGTTTGTTTCTTGAATTTTTCTTCAAATAATATTCTGTGTTCATCCCTCTTCTTCTTATCTAAATATTCTTAATTGGGTTGGAATCAAGAGTGGAGACAAGATTGGGTTCTACCCTTTCAATCCGTTGCTTATGCAAAACGTCTCCACGATGACTACACCACCCATGGAAGAGTAGTTCTTTTTAGTAATCGATCGACCTCTATCCTTATTCATTCATTTATTTTGAATCAATGAGCTACTTTAATTCACATATTATGATCTATTAATTGAGTTTTTAATTTAAATTAAACTAAGCAAGCAATTGAATAGTTAACACAAAACACGCGAGGTCGGGAATTGTGTGAACTTTGAGAGCGCAACCTTAACCGGTAATTCAAGACCACATGAGATCAATTTGTAGAGTTCAAATATAATCCCTAAACTCAATTAATCCTAATTTCCAGAGTGGTTATGTGCCTTAATTTACCACTGATCATAAGCTAATTTTAGAACATCAATCAAAGCAGGGTGTTGCGATTGCATGTTCCGAAGTTAGCCTAAGGATAAATTCACTTCAATCTTCGTGGTAAAATTAATTCTCGTAGGGTTCGGGATTTAAAAAATTAAGGGATCATAATTAAGTGAATATTAATTTAAATGATAATAATTAATAAATGATTGAAGAGGTAGAGTTAGATCGATTACGTCTTTTAAATATTGTCTAAACAAACATCTTTTTGTTGTGTCATTCTAATCGAAACTTCATTTCAAAATTAAAAACAAAAAAAAATGAAATCTTCTTCCAGCAAACTTCTTCTAGATTCATAAACTATAAACAAACACCCCCATCCTTTCAAGTAGTGTTTTTATTATCTTTTATTTTACTTCTATAATACCTCTAATAATTGTTTTAATTCACTTCCTCCTTTGAGAGACGACCTTGGTCAGCCACTCTGATGCACCTAAGTACCCCAAATTACACTAATCATTTGAGGGCGCCCACGACAGCGCTCTTTCACTTACGCATT
Organism: Viscum album; assembly: GCA_963277665.1. NCBI lineage: Eukaryota > Viridiplantae > Streptophyta > Magnoliopsida > Santalales > Viscaceae > Viscum > Viscum album. The sequence goes on from CAUJRU010000576.1 coordinate 132,332, forward strand.
AGGTGGCCCATTGTGTTGGGACTTACTCCAGGATGGAGGCCCGGAGTGTGACAAAGCGTAGCGAAAGAGGGATTTGAGACCAATGATGGGAGGTGCCTCGTTCCCTATCACGCCCTCCACTGACCTTGGTAGTGGGGAAGTACAGAGATGTAGGGGTGCAACCATCCGTTGGGGAACTAGGGTCGCCCTTCTCCTGAGAACATACGCCACTCCAATAAGGAGGATATCATCCCTTGTAGAGGGGTGATTCCACTCCTGTGGAGACAAGTGGCATAAAAAATGTTCGAGCTGGGGGGGACCCTTCATGAGAGGAATGAGGTCGGGTCACAGTTTACCGTCATGTGTTAAGGACGTGGTGTTTGGCAGTTTAACGTCCTACAGCTCAGACGAGGTGGGTTCACTCCACACCCCTAGGACTTACATAACCGGTACCCTCTGTTCCTTAGGGGAGGGAAGGTACTGGCAAGGCCATGGTCAAAGGTGGTTGTATAGCGAACCATCGAGGGGTCCACGTTAGCATGGCTATGTGAAGAAGCAATAGCCGTTAGTGTGCCTATGAGAAGAAGCATTAGGCGAAGCAATGCTACGAGTGGTATTGTCCGTGGGACTTTGAAATCACATCGTGCATACCTGGAGGGTCGCACGAAAAGTGGAATTGCCAAGAAAAGGGGTGTGCTTCGCGAAGCAGAGTGCCTTGGCCTTAGCATGGGGCATAAGTGTGAGTGGAAGGTGCTTCGCGAAGTAGAACAGTATTCGCGGAGCACTACCTCACGAAGAAGAGGTTCCTCGTGAAGTAGGGTGTTGTGAAGTAGTGTGCTTCGCGATGTGTAGTGATCCTTCCTTAGCATAGGGATCATTAGTACAGGTTGGGTGTTTCGCAAAGCATGAACGCTTCGCAGCTGCCCGGGTTCCCTTGGGAATCCCCCTCCTTCGCGAATTCCCTTGAGCTTCGCGAGGGGCATCCCTCTCGAAAGAGGGGCTCAAAACGAGACAAAGCAAAGGCGTCATGCGAAATAGAAGTACCTCGCAGAGCTCATGATTCCTGGGGGAAAAGTGTGCTTCGCGATTCCAGAGAGGAGAAGCCGAAAGGTCGGATTGTCCTTTTTTTTGGACTCAGGGGGAGTCCAGTATTTATAGGTAAGGGGCGCCATGAAGTAGAACTCGCGCACTGCCTCAGGTGCTTCGTGGAGCGCTCGCGAATGCCAGTGTCGTTCGTGGATAGTTACAGGCTCCCGAGCTGCACGGCGGTCTCGCGAACGTCATGCTCGTTCGCGGAGAGTTACTGCCTCCGGAGCTTCGCAGCGGTCTCGCGAACGTCAACCTCGTTCGCAGAGAGTTACCGCCTCCGGAACTTCGCGAGACCGCGCAGCTCGGGGTACTTCGCATCGGGGCTTCGCGAGGCAGTGTCTGGGCAGTCTTTTCCGTCCCTTTTTGTTCGTGCAATATTTTGGCGCCAACAAATTCCCCCCTCAGACTTGGAGCCGCGGAGGATGAAGGGTCGAAGTCTGAGGGAAAATCGCCAAAATTGTCGGCGGTTCGCGATGCGACTTCGCGAAGAGGGCCCGCGGTGCTGACCGGGGCCCCGGATCCGGATGCGCCGCGATGCTCCGCACGGGTGAGGCACACCGCGATTCTCCGGGGTCGCCGCCTATAAATAGGGGGGTCGACGTCTTTTGTCTTCATGCGATTTCCTTGTCTTTTAGTGCTCTTGATTCCGCGAAGCTCCGCGTACTCCGCGACTGCTCTCCGCGAATCGAGCTTCGCGGCGAACCGCGGGTCTCTGACTCCACGACCGCACCAAGCGAACTCTTGTTTTCCGACCAAGGTCTGACTCCGTGTCTTGTCCTCGCAATCGACCTTCGCGATCCGGCTTCGTGATCCAGCTTCGCAATCCGTTCTGAAAAAATTCTTTTCTGAGTGTCGGAACTGAAATGGCCCATCGAGAAGCTGTATTGGGGGTCCTTGCAGATGCCGCCCGTCGGGATGAGATGGCCAACTATCCAGGACTTGGAGAGATGGTCTGAAGCCATTCGGACCACGCTTCTTTGACAGATCTACTATCGGAGGGTCAGAAGAATTATCCGCAGTGTAAGAAGCTGCCATTGTACGGATTCGGGTTGAGGGTTGACGTCTTCATCCCTGAGGCGAGTAGGGACGAACCAGCTTGCTGGTTCAGGAGCACACCATGTCAGCACCAATGGTTCAGGGCGGCCGATGGTCATGAGCAGGAGGAATTCACACCTGTCACCGCTGACTGTCTCTACAACCATGTGAACGATATTGACGGGAAGCCACTGCAAACGGAGACGTCCCCTCCTCTCTACCGTACCATGCTGAAGGAGGCTTTGTAGGATTCGAAGAAGGGATGGTCTGATGAGTGGGACCTGTACCAGGGTGGCAACTTTACTGATGACTGGACCTGGGCCTATTGGGTAGGTGCCTCATGCGAGGAGTTTGGGGCTGAGCTGAGGAGAGTGGGGTTATATGAGGCAGCATGGGCCTCCCAATTCCACATTTACCAACTGAAACAACTGATGCCGGAATTACTGAGCAGATGGTCGTCTAGGACCAATACCTTTCACCTGCATCACGGGGAGGTGGGAATCAGCCTGTGGGATGTCCACCAGATTTCTGGGATTTCGATATTGGGGGCCATGTATGATGAGTTCCTCCCCGTCATGAGCGCGTGGGAGGATACAGAGCAAATGCCGCGACTGGCGTTAGCGTTGATGGAACTCGTCCCTAGAGAGGACAAGGAGGAAGTGAGGGATGTCCACTTTATGAGATGGTTCAAGTGATTCCTGAATTTCCTAGAGAATCGAGAGTTCCCTTCGAGGGCTCGAACTTGTCCGAGGGCGGCCCAACGGGGTAAGGGGCACTTGTATTGGCGGGTCCTGGAGGACAGCCAATGGAAGACTTGGGGTTTCAGTGTCAACACTGAACAACAGCCGATAGTCAGGCTAGCGGCATTCATCGCGGCTCTCATCTGCGGTTGGATCCTACCGGCGAGGGATACAAGCATGGGGGTGCGGCCCAGCTCATTTATTATGGCGTCAATGTTGGTCATGAGGCAGCGGATCAATATGGGGATTCCAATGATCTCCAAACTGTACAGAATTCTGTGGCACATTAGCGAGGGCAAGAAGCCGCCAAGGATATGTGGGCCCTTCCACCTCCTGTATGGGTGGATCGCAGTGCACATTAGGGGGATTTATGAGTATCCAAACCCTATTTCTCCGCCGGGATCAAACTTTCTCCCCTCCATCCTGAATGTAGTCGGGAGCTTCCCATTCAAACTAACAGTGTCGATGGTGCTGAATCAGGTGTGGAGGGCAGATGAGTTTAATTTCCACCCCTTCCCATTGCCGAAGGGGATACTTACTGATGACGGACGGGGAACGGAAGAACATCGAGCTTACCTCCTGGCCTTTCGAGGTGAAGTTTTGGTGGCACGAGTAGATCGTGAGCCACTCTGCGAACCGTACACCCCGCATCGGTTTGTGAGGCAGTTCCGGTGCCTCCAGCGGCTGACCCTACAGGTCTACTGGGAGGTGCGTCACGAGAAGCACCCATGTGTGATGAGGAAGTTGTGTCTCATGTTCACACGGGAAGATGGGAAGATGCGAATTGCATTGCCCCCATCCACCGCCTCTTTCGGATTGGTGAGGGAGTATGCCATTAGTTGGGAAGCTGCTTACCCAGGGGAGATGCTGAAGCAGCCAACTATTTGGGTCGGTGATGGTGGGCCTCCTCTATCTCGAGGTCGGGGTCGGAGGGCAGCTAGGGCCTCTCGCAGTGGCGGGGCTGCGATGGCGAAGAGACCCGCACCGGCTAAGGGTGTGGCAGCAGTGGCAGATTCGGTGATTTCGGAAGAGCATGGCCATCCGTAGGGGCAGCCACCGATGGGATTTCATAGGATATCCACTCAGGCTCCGGGGAAGCGCCTGCGTCATATCGACATGGAAGAGGATGCCATCTTCCCAGAATCCTGGGACATTTGGGATGTCAACCGGAAATTCCTCAGCCCACCCGAGATATGGGCCCACCTGAATTGTCTCGGGATGGAATTACCGGGCATAGGCCCAGTCCGGGCTGGATTCATGGCATCTCGGGTGGAGGTAGAGCAATACTTGGACGAGCTGGAGGATTACGTCCACTCCAGTGGTGTCCCTCTCCCAATGACAGACCGGGTGAGGGTACTGCTGAATCGAACGGTCCCCCCACAGTTATCGGATGCCGATCTGAGGGAGCGCTTACCCCTGCCAGAAGAATTAGAGGACTCCTCTCGGGAGGATGAGGCTGGAGGAGGGAGCCCGTTGGAGGAGGGAGAGGTCGGAGATCAAGGCTCAGATTCCAACGATTTCGCAGAGGCTCTCGAGGTAGCATTATGAACTTCTTTACTTATGGTCCGTTCTTGGGTCATTATGGACTTCTCACGGATGTTTGAGCCATGTAGGAGGAACTTGTTCGCAGGCCTCGTTCTCGCCCCTCGGCGGGTGATGATGCGGGACCTTCAGAACCCGCGCCTATGGATATGTCCAGTTCCGCGTCTGGTGGGACCAGAACACCCAAGGTGGCTTCTCCAAAATCTCCAGACCTGCCAACAGTATACGGAGGGCCTCGTCTTGGGGTCCCGTCAGTACCGGCTCAAGAGCAGCGCCAGGAGGTCGATCTCCGCAAGTTTCCTCTACCGGTTTCCTTGTCGTCATATGTAGACTATGCCAACTAACGTTTATGTCCCTCTCTGTTGTACAGTTCTTCGACTGGCATGGGCTGCTGCGGCAAGACTAGTCGGGATTTCTGGTGGCGTCCCCCCTAGGGGAATGCCGGTGATGGTGGCGATAGTTCCCCCATCTCCTCAAGCTGCAACACACATCATCACTAGCGGGACCACCAGTAGGGTCGTGCCTGAAGTCATTGAGGTGGACTCCAAGGAAGAGGATCAATAGGTCGGTCCCAGTCCTGTCACGCCTTCTTCGGCGCCAGATGTCGTACTGGATTCAACACCAGATGTAGATCCTGCCGAGGATTTCTTCCAGGCGTATCCCGCGTACGAACCTGCCAATCGCGCAGACTGGGACGAAACGGCCTCCAACGAGGAAGACAGCAGCATAGTCCGTCGCCGGTCGTGGAAGCTAATCACGCGCTTCATCAAGGACACCCCCAAGCGCAATGGCTGGCCGAAATGGACAGACTCCGCTTGCGGTTGCACGAACTGTGCGCTGGGGGAGTGGATGCCCAACGTCCTCACGCACTCATCCGAGATCTTATGGCTGAGAAGATCCGGGAGCATGATCGTGGGCTCAGCGTGGCCTGGCAGTGGAGGAATGCGACCAAAGTCAAGAAGCTCCAGGAGGCTGAAAGCGAGGTCCGACAGATGCAGACCCGGGCAGATGAGCTTTCAGCCTCTCTTAATGCACAATCTGAGCTGATCTCACGGTTGAAGGCCCAGCTGGCAGAGGCAGAAGATCATATGAGGCAGGCCTCTGGAAAGATGGCTGCTGTTCAAGCTGGCGTAGAGAGGGCCAAAGCCAAAGCTGACGAACTGCGCCCCACTGCTGCTGAGGAGGAGCGGGAGATAAGTCAGCAGCAGCAAGCCTTGGACGCCACAAGCCAACGGGTGGCGGAGCTGCAATGCTCTTTTGACGGGGTCAACCCGTCCATGGGGGGAGTCGACCCCCGGGTATTGTAACAAACCAAAAACCTTTTATTGGTACTTTCGTGCTTCAATTTTTTCTTTCTTTGTTTTGAATGTCGTAGCGCGCACGATTTCCACTGTTTGAATTGCCTCGTTACATCCTTACAATGTTTGCGGGACGTTCGGCGATAATTCCCCAAGCCCACATGGGTCGATCCCGATGTGAGAAATAGGAGATAGTTTCCTTCTCGTCCCACCTAACATAGGAGTGGAGACCATGCTCCGGGCATCCGGGATTCGGATTACTAGTCCGGATTTCCGAAAGATGGGAGAGGCTTGACCGGAGAAGGAACTTTTCAGGACAGTCGAATTACCGTTTCTTCAGCGTGCTCTTATGCACGAACAGTGCACCGCCATGGGAGCTAAAATCGGTCTAAACAGATGGAAATGGGACGTGTGAATCACGATACCCAAGATTCGGAACACTGTGGGGATGGCGTGACAATAAGGGACAACTGTTAACCATGGAGGAGAAGCGGTATCCTTACTTCATTAGCCTGTAATGGGGACAAAAATGAGGGTCAACCGTTGACCATGTTCGAAACACGGGACCATGTCACAAATATTGTCGGTCAATATTTCGGGACATTGACCCAGGATAGTTGGTGGACCATAGGTCAAACATCCATACTGTTAGGGGGTCCTTCCAAACATGACCAGTCTTTCGAAACGTTGGCCCAGGACGGTAGGTGAGCCAATGCGGCATGAGACCAGGCCGTTAGGGTGTCCCGTCAAACATGAAAGGGGATGAGGGTCCGAATAAGGGGCACGCAAAGCATGGAATATGGAGTGATGGTTTGTCTGAACAGAATCCAACACTTAGGTAGTTACACCACCGTGGTGGGAGTACGCCAGATGGGTGCATTGGTTTGATCATGGATCATTCCTTCTTTCAGACAGGGCCTCTCTGGCGAGGGGATTTACTGTTTCCCAATGTAATCTTGGGGCATTCTGAACTTGTTCAGGGCAGAACCGCAGTTTAGTGTCATGCATTGAGGACATATGGACCCCTGTAGTTTAACGTCATATGATGGGACATGGAATAAAAGAGAAGATCCCAGGGAGTGTGTGGTGCGATAGATATGAAACCGACGTGAATGAGGACTTGGATTCCAAATCACACCACGTACCCCCGGAGGAAACTCTTCAGGTCGAGGGACCAAGAGTGAGGATTAGGCTGGGCCTAAAGCAAAGTGGTCGGGCATTCCTACGTACCCCATGAGGATGGAAATCAAGCCATACGTAGTTCTGAAAGCATAGTTTAACGTCATGCGGGGTGAGGAGTAGCCTGACTGTGTTGGTACACATCCTGCCAAAACTACTAAGCCCACGTGAGTCGTGCTCGGTGTGGGAAACAAGAAGTAGTGGTGGGAATTTCTCGACACAGAAAGGGGTAGGTTAGGGCAAAGGGACGCTCGGTAAATACCAGCCCAATGACACTAACACGATCATTTAGTGAACCTATATGCGCGAAGAGAAAGAGCCGAGTATTATGGAATTCCACTTGAACATGAGGAAGTGGAAATGTGTGAATCATGGCGCTCACGATTCAGATCACGATGATGGCGGCGTGACGATGGAGGATAACTGTTGACCATGGTAGAAAACCAGCTTCCATATTGCGTTAGCCTAGAATGGGGACAAACAAATGAGGGTCGACTGTTGACCATGTTCGAAACATAGAACCATGTCACAAATGATGCCAGAGATCCGTGGGGGCGTTGGCCCGAAACAATTGGAGGGCCCTTAGGTCCAACATTCATGGAGGTCCTTTAAGCCTAGTATCCATGTCGTCTGAGGGTCCTTTTGGACGTGGAAGAGGATGAGGATCCAAATAGCGAGCTCATGAAGCATGGTCATGGGATGAGGAGGATGTCCCTATGAAAATCCAACACTTCGGGCTCTTTGTCAAAACACATCTAAATATGACAACGAGACGTATTAGATAGAGGGAGAAAATTCTTTTCTCATAGGGAGATCTTAGTTTAGGGTCGTAGAATTCGGACCATGGATGGGAGGAGACATAAGAGGCACATGGTGGAGTAACTCGAACACCTGGCGTGAATGGGAATAGGGGGTGTGTGCGGTGCGATGAACAACCCGATGTGAACAAAGACACAATCCCATATCACACCACACGGCCTCTTTAGGAGAGTTTTTTGGTCAAGGGACCGAAAGAGAAAGTTAGGCTGGGCCCGGGGGGAAGTGCCCGGGCGCTCCTACGTATCTCATGAGGATGAGAATCAAGTCATATGTAGTTCTTGAAAATGTATTAGTTTAAGGTCTTAGAGCTTGGACCATGAGTGGGTGAGGAGAGAAAGGGACACATGGTCGGGTGGTTACAAAACCTGACGTGAATGAGGACCTAAGCCCTACTTACCATGTGTTCTCTGGGGAAATGCTTGAGTCGAGGGACCGAACACAAAGGTTAGGCTGGGCCCGCGGGGAAGTTCCCAGGCGCTCCTACGTATCTCATGAGGATGAGAATCAAGCCACACGTAGTTCTTAAAGGTGACATGGTAAGATACCAGTGTCAGGGGAAAAGGGAAGTGCGGTCGTGGCCCTTGCACTAAAAGAAGCGGAATTTGATAAATCTTGTTTGTCCTTTAAGGTGAGTGGTTTTTTTTTTGTGAAGCGACAGGCCTATAGTAGTAGGTTGTGGTGTCGCCAAAAGGATCAAGCCGTGATAGGCGTTGAAAAATGGCATGGCACGTGACCAATACCCAACGTGATGTCCTCTACAACGAGGTCACCACAATGTAGTGTGGTTTTTCGTCGTGCGTCCAGGACGATAATGTCACAGTTTAGGGTCGTATGATAGGAACAAGCATGCATTTTATCGTCATGCAGCGCAGACGTAGCAGAGACGATGCTAGGCGGGGAATGTGCGTAGTGTTATAAAACACAATTGATGGAGACATGATCCCACATCACATTGTACGCCACTCTGAGAGGGAGACCTTAGGCCGAGGGGCCTATATAGAGGTAAGAGGTGAAACAGGGGGGAGAGACTGGCTCCCTAAATGGGTTGTACCTGAAGACAGGGCATTCGGGCGGTCCTACATATCCCATGAGGATGGGAATCAAGCTGAACGTAGTTTCGGATGGATCTTAGTTTATGGTCTTAGAGCTCAGACCATGAATGGTAACAACTTCCCAAGTTAGCGCAGACGTCAACCCGATCCCTAAGACCACGTGAGTTAAACTCGGTGTGGGAAACAAGGGGGGCATCCTTATTACAATAACTGGGGCGCCCATCAGAGGGGAATTGGTAAAGATCCCTGAAGGACACCTTTGACGCGACTTGTTTCCCCAACGCGCAGACGTGCACGGAGGAAAAGTACCAAGAGTTCTGAGACTCTACTTGGACATGGTGAAGTGATGAAGGGTGTGAATTGTGTACCCAACATTTTGGGCTTAATGGATTGGCGTGGCGATAGAGGAAAACTGTTAACCATGGTGGAAACGCAGCGTCCATATCGTGTTAGCCTGAGGTGGGAACAACAAACGAGCATCGACCGCTGACCACATTCGCAACGCGGTATTTTATCGATTTGTTGTCTGAAACCCTCGGGGGCGTTGGCCCATAACGGTAGGAGAGCCCTTGGTCATAGCATCCAGGCCGTTCTTGGGGGTCCCTCCGGGTGTGAAAGATAATGGAAGCCCTGATGCAGGGATACACAAAGCCTGGAAAGCGGGTGCGGACGTGTCCGAGTAAAGCTTGACATTCCAGGTAATAAACCAGAGTACTCTTAGGCACATTGGTGAACCACCGAAAAGGTATCGACGAAACAGCTCAGTAGGGAGAGGTACATGGAGTGGTCATTACGAGACCGACGTGAATGAGGACATAATACCATTCCACACCATATAATCCTATCATGGAGGAAGGGTAGGCCAAGGGGATAATATGGGATGAAGATTCCCGAGAGATGGGGTTGGACCCGAATCCTATACATTCGGGTGGTCCTACGTATCCCATGAGGATGGGAATCAAGACGAACGTAGTTATCTAGATGTAATTTAACGTCATACGAGATGAGGAGGGGAGTAATATACCCCCAAACAAGGGATGTGTATTGTACGGCGAATAAACCGACGTGAATGAGAAAATAACCTCACACCACACCATACACTCCTATAAGATAGGACCTGGGCCGGGGCCCGAAAAGGCCAAGGGGCCTGATGGTTAGGCATTGGTCAGGGAGGCCTGACCCGCTTGCAGTTTATCGTCTTGCAGTGAGGACGACGGCCGGGGACCCGAGGAGGCCAAGGGTCCTGAGGCTGGGCCTCGTGAGGGAAGGAGTGCGGCATGGTACATGATCCCGATGTGAATGAAGACATAGTCCCACACCACACCGTACATCCCAGGTAAGAGGTTGGGCGGAGGGGCCTGAGAAGGCCAAGGGGCCTAAGGTCAGGCATCAATCAGGAAGGCCTGACTGGTCTGCAGTTTAACGTCTTACATGAGGACGGGGGTCGGGGACCCGAGGAGGCCAAGGGGCCTGAGGCTAGGCCTCGTAAGGGAAGGCGTACGACGTGGTACATGATCCCGACGTGAATGAAGAAATAGTCCCACACCACACCGTACACCCCTTATAGGGGAATCAGGGTCGTGGGCCTGACCACTAGCACCACCCGGGGGGAAGTTTGTCACTTCGGTATGGGGTAGAACAAATCACTGCACTCGATGTTTGGGACATCTCGGGGTGGACCCGAAGATCCAGGGCACTACTGACCATGTTCGAAACACGACGTTCCTATGGTGACCTGATATGGGATCAACAAATGAGCGTTGACTGTTGACCAAATTCGCAATGCGGGACTTGTATCGGCTTGTTGCTTGAAAACCCTCGGGGGCGTTGGCCCGTATCTGTAGGAGAGCCCTTGGGCGTAGTATCCAGGTCATTCTTGGGGGTCCCTCTGGGTGTGCAAAAATGACGGAATCCCAGTCAAGGGGTGGGTGAAGCATAGATGTATCCATCCACGAAAGAGGCAAAGATTTCCAAGGGGGATGTGCAGCCGGGTCGAGGCTTGCTCTACGTGAGTTGGGGAAAAAGTGTGCACCCTTCCATATGTCTTGACCCGAGGGGAAGATTTTGGCTTTCGGGCTGGGCCAATGGACGAAATTTCCGGGCGTTCCTACGTATCCCATTAGGATGGGAATCAAGCCATACGTAGTTCTTCAAGGCCATGCAGTTTAGCGTCATGCGGTAAGGACGTGGGAGGATAGAATAACGGGAGTGGGCACATGGTGCGACCCTTACAATCCTTGTGTGAGCGGGGTTGTATGAGAGGGGCTAAGAAAGCCTACCCCCCGCTACACAAAGATCCTCCAAGGAGACTATTCCTAGGGGGGGATAGTGGAAGAGAAAAGATTGGGGTTGGGCTCAAGACGAGGCATCTGAGCGTTCCTACGTATCTCATGAGGATGATAATCAATCCACACGTAGTTCTTGAGATGCAGTTTAACATCATGCGGGACGAGGATGCATCTCATTTGGGGATATGTAAGGTACGGCAAGTAATCTGACGTGAATGAGGACGTAGTCCCACACCATACCGTACAATCCCGCAAGAGGGAAAGTCAGGGAAAACCAAGGGGCCTGAGGCCGGACCACGGTCAAGGAGACCTAACCAGCTTTCGGTTTAAAGTCTCGCGGTGAAGACGAGGGTCGTGGGCTTGAGGAGGCCAAGGGGCCTAAGGCTGAGCCTCGGTCAGGAAGGCCTGACTGGCTTGCAGTTTAACATCTTGTAGTAAGACGGGGGTCGTGGGCCCGAGGAGGCCAAGGGGCCTGAGGCTGAGCCTTGGTCAGGAAGGCCTGACTGACTTGCAGTTTAACGTCTTGCAGTAAGGACGGGGGGAGATCTTATTTTAAGGTCATAGAGCTCGGACCATTTTGCAGTTTATTGTCTTGCAGGACGAAGATGCAATTTAAGGTCGTGCAGGACCTTATAGTTTAAGGTCGTGTTGGACCATAACGTGCAGTTTAAGGTCATGCGGGACCATAAAAGATCAGGAAAAGTATCGCTTGAGGAACCTGGCGTTGGTGGGAGGGGTTATGCGCTCTCCATCCGTGGTCACCAAGGAGTACGCCCCGTTGGGGTAAACCTTATGGATGATATAAGGCCCTTCCCATTTGGGTTCTAACTTGGGCGGTTTCCTACCAGGAATCATTGGCGCTCGAAGGGCCAGTACTAGGTCGCCCTGTAGAAAAGAACGGAGAAGAGCCTTCTTGTTGAAGGCCCTCGCTATCTTGTCTTGATGCCTTTCCAGATTGTGCAGGGCACGAAGCCGGTTCTCGTACAGTGCTTCTAATTCAGCTAGATGTATTTCGGCTACCTCATCTGATGTTTGGTGATCATAGACTGTAGTTTGTAACGATGGCAGTTGGATCTCAATGGGTAGGACGACCTCAGCTCCATATACCAGGGAATATGGGGTCACCTGGGTAGAGTTGCGAGTCGTTGTCTGATAAGCCCAGAGGGCGTTGGGGAGCTTGTCTGGCCAACTTTTCTTATTCTAACCAACCGTCTTCTGCAGAATGTTAGAGAGGGTTTTGTTGAACGCCTCGATCTGACCGTTTTCCTGCGTGTGGTAGCGGGAGGTATGGTTCGAACGGATGTCATACTTGGCGTACAATTTCTTTAGTTTAGCCGCTCGGAAGTTGGTGTCGTTATTGGTGAGGACGGCGTGAGGGACCCCAAACTGGTGGATAATATTGGAGCTCAAAAAGTCGACGATGGAACGGGCCTTGACCTCTTTGAGCGGAACTGCCTCTTCCCACTTAGAGAAGAAATCTGTAGTAGTCAGGATGAACCTACACTGGCTGGCTCTTGCCGGTGGATATGGTCCCACTACATCAAGTCCCCATAGCACAAATGGCCAAGAGTACTTGGTGGGGTGGAGGGGCTCTGGCGGCCGATGCAGGAAGTTGGCGTGAACTTGGCACGCGTGGCATCTCTTGGCATACCCAATACAATCGTGGATCATAGAGGGCCAGAAGTACCCCAACCTCCGGATTTGATGGGACAGATTCGGCCCACCTTGATGGGCACCACAGGAACCGGCATGAACCTCTTGCATAACTTGAGGAATCTCTACTCCTTGAATGCAACGGAGGAGGACACCATCGAAGCTCCGCTTATAAAGGATCTGTTCAAGACTGGGGCCACTCTGGAGGGTAAATTGCAGCGCGCGGCGTCGGATTCACTCACGCTCGGCCCAGTCATCCAGGAGGCAACCATTTTGGAGATACTCGACAAAAGGGGCCCTCCAGTCGGGAGTGGCTTCACCCACTGTGTCTGACAAACCCGGGACCCCTGACGTAGAGGGTCCGGCAGTGAGATGACTTACCCGCAGGCCATCGTTGTCCTCTTGGGTGATGGGGGAAATGACTCTCTAGTGTGCCACATGTATGATCAAATCATCTTGATCGGGTTCTACGAGCAAAACAGCTAAGCCAGCCAAGGCATCTGCTTGACCGTTCTGTGACTGTGGGACATGGGTAATCTCTGGTCGAGAAGAGAACTGGGCCATTAGACGGAGGGTGTACTACAGCAATGGTACAAGATCCGGATTCCTGATGACATAGTCTCCATTAACCTGTTTGATTACCATCTTGGAATCTCCTTTCACATGTAGATGGGGCACATGGATCTCAAGGGCTAACTCGAGGCCGGTGGTGAGATCTTGGTACTCTGCCTCGTTGTTCGTACAGCCTTCTGACAATAGGAATGAGTATGGAAGGATGGCTTGCGTCGGGTTAATGAAGACAATACCCAGGCCCACTCTATTGAGCTTAGGATCGTTGAGCCTCCTACCGGTGGGGCTCCGGGAGGCACCGTCGAAGTGCATTTTCCAACACGGGACGGCATGATCGACTAAGAGGATCGTCTCATCAGGAAAATACAGGTCCAGGGATTGATCCGCGGGGGTTGGATGGGCAGCTAAAAAGTCTGCCAATGCCTGTCCCTTAATGGCCTTCTGAGGTATGAACCTGATATCAAACTGTTGGAGAATCACCGCCCACCGTTCTAGTCGACCAGTCAGCATGGGGCGATTCAGGACGTACTTCAGTGGGTCTACCCGGGAGACCAATTGCACCTCATGGTGCTGTAGGTAATGTCGCAACTTCTGCATGGCGAAGACGAGCGCAAGGTAGCTCTTTTCGATAGGGGAGTATCTGACCACCTTATCGAGAAGCATGCGGCTGAGATAGTAGAGACTGTTCTCAGTACCCTCGTTATTCTTCTAGGCGAGTAGTGCACCGAGGGATCTTTCCAGGGCGGTCACGTAAAGGACCAGTGGATTTCCAGAGATGAGTGGCATCAAAACCGGAGGTTGGAGTAGATACTGCTTGATTTCCTCAAAGGCGGCCCGACACTCCTCATCCCATTCGTAGGCAGCGCCCTTCTTCATGAGCCGGGAAAAGAGATTACACTTTCCGGCCATATTCGCGATGAATCGGCATATATAGGCTAAGTGGCCTTGGAGGACTCGAAGTTCCAGAATGTTGCTCAGGGGAGGCATTTGGCTGATGGCCTTGATCTTCTCTGGGTCGATCTCAATAACTCGGTATCTAACAACAAATCCCAAAAACTTCCCAGAGGTGACCCTGAAGGCACACTTCAACGGGTTCATCTTCAGGTGACGGGAACAGAGGAAACCGAACACCTTCTCAAGGACTTTGAGATGGTCCTGGCGCTGACGTGATTTAACCACTAGGTCATCTACGTAGCATTCCACCAGCGTCCCGAGAATCGGCTTGAATATGCGGTGCATGGCCCTCTGATAAGTGGCACCTGCATTTTTCAAGCCGAATGGCATAACCTGGTAGAAAAAGGTGCCTTGGGGAGCCCTAAAGGAAGTGGAATCCTTGTCCTCGGGGGCCATCCGGATCTGGTTGTACCCAGAATACCCATCCATGAAAGAGAGAGCTTGGAACCCGGCCATGGAATCAATCAATAACTCCGTCACCGGGAGTGGGAAGTCATCTTTTGGGCAGTGGCGATTAAGATCGCGGAAGTCGATGCAGACTCTGATCTTCTCATTCTTCTTCCTGACTGGCACAATGTTGGCAAGCCACTTGGGGTACTGAACTTCCTTAAATAAGTTGGCTTTGATGAGCTTGTCAACTTCGGCCTCAACCATAGCACCATGAGAAGGGTGCATTTTCCTGGGAGGCTGCTTAAACCCATGATGGTTTGCTGGGAGGCCTAGACGGTGAACGGCTACCTGGGGATCTAGTCCTGGCATCTCGTTGTAACTCCAGGCGAACACGTCACGGTTTTGTTTGAGGAAGTCTACGTACTGCTGCCACTCCTCGGGGGGCATGGTTGCGCTGATCAATGTGGGTTTTGGATCTGCCTCACTACCAAGGTTCACCTGTACCAGTTCATCAACCGTGGTAGAGACGCCTTCCTCAAAGGTGGGGGGAGCATCCTCCATGTCTTCCTCTCCACCCGTGGGGGGATTTCCCACGACGGGAGATACTTCTGGGCTATCAAAGCCTGAGGGGCAGCTAGTGCCGGTGTGGGCAGCAGTGGTCATCATATCAGGAGACTCACTCGCCATTGAGACCATAGCAATGAAGGCAGTCGACCCTATCCCATCTGGACTTCGGCCTAAGGGGCCACGTTTGATGATATCAAAGCAGTGGTGACGTGTCGGCCTGAGTCGGTTGATTCCAGCCCGGTGGAAGAGACACGTATGGCGTACCGTCGTTGTCATAAGCTTTACATTCTGGTACCATACAGGGGTAGGAGGTTCTGGGATCACCTAAGCCTGGTTGATGTAGGAGTACGAGGTGATTTTTTATCGTCTCTTGGACATGGGAACATCCCTTCCTTGTGTACCCGAGACAAAAAAACATTGCCCCATGTTGGGGGTCGTGGCCTCCAATCGATGGATAGGGAGGATGTAGGCTTCATCCATGCTTTCCCAGGGATCACTTGTGACCGGGGCGAGTTCATCCTCACTTACTAGGATTTTCTTATCCTTACTCTTGTAATAATCAGCATCCAGATAGCGGGCCTCACAAGAGGCAAAAGGAGACGCATCTCCTTGGAGCACGCCTACTCAACCGTTGAGCTAGTATTTGAGGCATTGGTGATACAACGAAGGGACCGTTGCCTGAATATAGAGCCATGGCCTGCCCATCAACGCGTTGTAGGCAGTGTCCTGAGAGACGACCATGAACTCAGTGCTGGAAATTAGGCCACCGAACTGAGTCTTCAGGCGGATCTTGCCGATTGGGGTTTGTTTGGTCCTGTTGTACCCCTAGATTCGGAGGTCAGAGAGAGTTAAATCACCTTCAGACAGACCCAGCTTTCGCAACATCTGAGTCAGAATTAGATTGATTCTGGAACCCGTGTCAACGAGGCAGCGGCGGACTTCCACACAATTGAAGTGACCAGTGATGTACAACGGGCGAATATTCCCCTGTAGAGGAGGCTCCTCATCTTCACCAGAGAACGAGATAATCGCCTGACATTTGGCATTCTCAATTGTCTCGGTATGGAAGGCTTCCGCAGCTGCTACCTCCGTCTCAAACTGGAGGGGGCTCCTTAGGACCTCGGAAAGTGCCTCGCGCATTTTAGATGATAGGCGAAGGGCCTCGAGGATAGAAAGCCTTGCCAGAATTCCGGCCAGGTGCTTCATGACATCATACTTTCATGCCAAAAGTGAACCTCTGCCTACAAGAGGTCATTCGGCAGTTGGAGGCATAGCGGGTCCTGCCGGTTGAACCGGCGGTCGGCTAGTACTGGGTACATCCTGCTGCCTACTAGTTGAATCCTGGAGAGTAGACTCCGGACTAGGATCGGACAGCGGAGGCTGGCCTGTAGCTGGTAGAGACTAACTGTGATACGAACAAGGAAGTTCTCCCTGATCTAGTATCACAAATGGCGGTAGAGGTAGAGCCGAGGGAATTAGAAGGGGTTGCACGTGCTAAGCTCTGCGTTGAGCCTGTTGTCTGGTCTCAGTAGCGTGCAAGTCCTGGCTAAAAGTGTCCGCTGACGTACCTCGATGACCGGTGTGGTTTCGGTTCAGCTGACGTTGACGTCGGCTGCAAACGTTGGGGAGGTTCTCTTGGCGTTCCCCCTCGTCGGGAGTCATATAGGGCCTTACCAGCTCCACGGTGTTAACCGAAGCGTACCCCTGGCTGTCGCTTGACAAGTCATCCACCACCGGGCGGATTCTGGGAGGAATCCCCATTTCAGGGGGCATAAAGTCGCCAAGAGTGCAGGATGAAGATGGCACCGGCGGAGCGCGTTGATTCTTCTTACGTTGTCGCTGCTTGCCCTTTTGGGAAGAGGTCGGCTGTGAAGACGATGCAGAGGTACCAGCTACTTATTCTGAAGGTTCTGGCTACCTCAGGCGCTCCCAGATGATACCATGGGCACGAACGATAGTTTTTCGAGCCATCCAGTCGTCGTATTTCCAGGATCCGCGGCTGGGAACCTGCTGCCGCTCGCCTTCGCTGTCGCTACCGATCTCTGGCCCTGCAAAGACACCCGCCACTTGTGTTGGTGTCGGGCCCAACCTGACTATGTTGTTGTTGACCTGGTCTTGAAGCCAGTATTTAAACACATAGCATTGCTTGAGGTTGTGCCCCAGAATCCGATGATAAGAACAGTAGTTGGGGTGATCGGTGAGATTCACCTCTGCCGGCCTTCTGCACTCGGGCAGGTGCACAATCCCTTACTCTAGAGCACTTCGGAAGTATCCAGGGACTTGATTTTCATTGAATGAATAAGTCTGGTGCCTTCTTTCCGGATAGGGGACCCTGGGGGCCTGCAGAGAAGGCGGTGCCTGATTGTCTCGCCTAAGTGGAGGTGGCGCATTGCGTGGGGGAACCTGTCGATTCTGAGGCGGTCGCTGCTGGGCAGGAGCCTGTGCTTGAGGTGGAGGACCTCTGCGGGGTTGTGGGGATGGTGTCGCTGGTAGTAATTCCAACTTCCTAGGGGCTTCTATTTGGGCCACCGCGGCGGGTTCGGCTCTGGCGGTCCTCCTGGCTGGGATCATAGGGGGCAACGAACGTGCCTGACTAGCCTGTTGCAGAGCTTCCTCAAGGCGCTGAGCCTTATCTAAGAAATCTCTGAACCCTCCGGGGTAGTTCTGGGTAATCAGGGAGGGTACCAGCTCCATTTTGACGTTCCCCACACACATTGTCAGTAATTTCTCCTGAGTCAGTGGCATATCGAGGGAATACGTAAGTCCCTTCCACCGGGCGATGAAATCTGTGACTCGCTCATCAGGCCTTTGCTTGCACTTGAAGAGGTATGCAATGCTGGTCTTCCGTGTGGTGGAGCTGAACTGGTATAGGAACTGTCGGCGGAGATCCTCCCAACCGGTCACCGATCCGATAGGGAGCTGGTTGTACCAGACGAATGCGGGACCTTCCAATGTCTGTACGAAACATCGGAGCTTGGAGGCTTCTTGCTGGGCCGGGGTCCCCAGCATGGGGCCACACCTGGAAGAAAAATGACCCAAGTGTTGCGGCGGGTCCCCTGTCCCATTGAAGGGCGAGAAAGTGGGGTTCCCAAAACTCGGGGGTGCGGGCATATCATCCACCCACACGGGATCGGCTTTCCATCCGGTGGGACCGCCACTTGCCGTGTTTCCAATGCTTCGAGGCAGGCTGTGAGTGCCATTATAAGATCATCCGGGTGGGGGTCCCTATCTTGACGGGGATCCCTAATCACAAGTGCGTTGTCAGGTTCTTCAACACGGTAGATGGCATCGGCATCTCTTGGATCGACTGGCGGAACGACCTGTGGGGTGACTGGGGGAACCCGGACTGGATTCTTCAGATTGCCCCATCGTTTGGGGGGGTTTGGCAAGACATATAGTGCCCGCTTGCCGTAAGTTTTGGCTTCTTCCCTCTCTGCGGAAGTAGAATGATCAGGGTTTTCTGGAGGCATCTCACCGGGGGGAAATTGTTCCTACCCCTGCTGCCCCGGCCTGGGATTACCATAGTCGGGTCGCCGCTCTGCAGCGCGCTCAGCCAAGAGTTCGTCAACCAGCCTCTTCTGCTCAGCAAGCTGCTGGCGTAACGTGGCCTTCTTGGGATCTTCATCCATTTTCTGCACAGAGGCAGATGGGTCGGAGTTCTTGACAGTCCCGACGTTCTCCTTACCCTTTCCGGTATTTCGACCGAGTACCAGCGACTCGGTGGGTACAGGGAGGCCTAGCAGGTTCCTCTGCTGACGGGTAACCCTCCCTGATGGGTCCAGTAGTGGCGGTACGCCCTTGGGGGGTAAGTCCCCATCAAGGAATTCAAGATCGTCTTCCTTTTCCACAATGTCAGCCATGTGGACCGCGACCCCTCTCAAGGTCATGTCCTCGATGTCGCATAACGAATCGGGCTGCCGTCGGATAGGGTCGAAGAGGAGAGCGGCATAGTGTCCCTAACCAAGGACTTTCACATGGGGGGTAGCTTCCCTGAAGACTCTACAGAGTACTTTGAAACTTTGAACACATTTCCGTTGAAGGGAGCTCTAGCGGCCTGGTGACTCAGGGTGCTGGGCCACAAGGAGTGCGGCCAAATCGATCAGGCGGCATTGCTCGCCGATTTCTTCGAAGTGATCTCGACTTCTGGGGTACACCAACCGCTCGTAACGAAGGTGAAAGTGTGTCGCCCATAGGGTTTGACAAAAGCACCCCACTTCTTCAGGGGTAAGAGACTCTGGTGCGTGAAAGTTCAGCACCACCGTCGGCCATAACTTCTCCGGGAAGTAATCCGCTGCGAGAATGCTCTAGAAGCTCCTGGGTTCGGACTCAGGTTCTGGCCCTGTATTTCCCCACTCATCAACTGGAGGCGGCTGAGGGACCGGTAGCGGTACCGAGGCAGACCTCTGGGATAGTAAACTCGGCAGCGGAGAATACGGCGAACGAGCTGACTGGCCGCCGAATTCTGGGCCATCCTCTGAAGAGTGAGGTGACCTGGCCACGATGTCATGATATGATGGGCTGATAGCCACAGCTTCCGTCACAGGAGTCTCGGCTGCCGGAGATAGGTCACGTCGTCGCTCTACCACTGTTGGCCCCCAAAATAGCTCTCTGTGATCTCTGGTAGAGGTAGAGGGCACTTATGGTGACAATGGTGGTGATTGCACGGTCGAGACCTGCGGAATTTCCACAATTTCTTCCTCCTGGATGTACCTGCGGAGGGAGGTGGGAATCTGGTGGACCTCATATTCTGGGAGAATGAGGCTAACGCGCCTGGTTCCCGTCCCAGTCCTTGATACGGAGGAGCGGGGAGAAGGTTCCATCGCTGAGTCGCATTCCGCTTCAGAATCCGAGAAGCGGGCAGGTTTGATCTCCACCTGGGCTTTCCCAGGACTCTTCTTGTGGCGGTGACGACCCGCTCTCCTGCCCCGGGGTGGCTCTTCGGGACCGGGTTGATCCCTATCATGTAGTCTCGGGGCGGCGCTGGCGCCGTGGCAGAGAGGGACCCCGCTCGAGATAGCCGAGGTGCGAGGGGCACCGGGGCAAATGTCTAAGGTTACATGGGGAGGACCTC
Organism: Viscum album; assembly: GCA_963277665.1. Taxonomy (NCBI): domain Eukaryota; kingdom Viridiplantae; phylum Streptophyta; class Magnoliopsida; order Santalales; family Viscaceae; genus Viscum; species Viscum album. The sequence goes on from CAUJRU010000576.1 coordinate 152,558, forward strand.
CATGGACAACACCCATGTGGGCGGAGCCTCTGTTGGAATTGGCAGAAGCATGGAGGGACCTCCATGGTCGATGCGGGCGGAGCGAGGCTGACCTTCACTCCCCAAGTTCCTGGGGCGAGGAGGACCTTCACCCGTTGCAGAGAGGACGTAGGGAGGGCCCCCACAGTGGAGAAGTACCGGATGGACAGTGCCTTCAGATCGGCAGTCGGGGGTCGGAGGATGGACTCCATACCCTGTATAGTGGGCGTGGGAAAGGTTTATGTGCCGAGCGTCACTGTCGCGGGGCAGGTCTTCCTTCGGGATAGGGGTAGCACGAGGCATACCTCCATGACGAGCTTCGGAGCAGGGAAGGCCCACGCTCTGTGGAGTAGTGGTACAAGGAGGGTCTCTGTACGAGGTGACATCACTGCGGGTTAGTTCGCGGTGATCACCACTCAGGCCTTCCACCCGGAGAGTCAACCTAGCCTGCCCGTAGGGAGGTTGGGGTCTTGATCCTGGTTGGGTGAAGGAGTTCCCCTGCTTAGTGTATACAGGGGCTCCATGATGCACGTCGGCGGTGGCTCGGGCCACTGTAGTTGTTGACGTTGACACATATGGGCGAGCGTCCTCAGCCCGGGCCCGGCGCTGACGTCAGGTCAGACGAGCTGGTGCAGGTGGTGCAGGGGCATGGCCTGCCTGCTCTTCCTGCGGAGTCAGACGGCGGCACTGACATGGCCGAACGGGAGCCCTTGCCTGGAGCCCTTGGGTCGGGACCCTGAGCGGGCCGAGCCGGACGGTGCCCACCTCATCAGCGTAAGGCGAGGAGTCGTCAAGGTGTTTCGGGGACAGGCTCCTGAAACGGTTGAACGTTGGGGTGGGGAGTAAGGGTTCCCTACGCGGCCTGTTAGGGCGGCGTTGACGGCGGGGCTTGGAGGCCTCCAGGGCCAAGCGGTCCATATCCTGAGTTGGGATTACCCCTTCCTCCTCGTACCTGCGTACGAGGTTGTTGATCACCCTTCGCTGGATGACCTCTGATGGGGAAATGGGACGTGGGTGCCCTGTATTCCGCGATGTGGCGGCCGTCGTGGCGGTAGCGGCGCCATGCGGGGTGGCTGTGGCGATGTTGCCCCTGCCCCTGCGTAGGCGAGTGGGCGGTGATCGTGTCTCTGTAACAGCAACCTGGTTCCTGAGAAACGAAGGGATCAACTCATCAGCACTGTGAGGAAAAGGATTGACAACCAGTGCCCCAGCGTTCTTCCATTCTCCACGTCTGTAAGAAGGATCCACGCTAACACGTTGCAGAATGGAGTGCCCCATGTTCTACTGCCCCGACTTCCGATGAGTCTCAAAACAGGCCCGCTATTTGCTTGGCGGGACCAGGCGCTGGATATCTGGATCCGGTGACACGTCAATCTACTGGTGTCTCGAACACTACTAATCTCCACATTGAGGAGAAGAATTTCACGTCAGGTTCACCATTTCTGTTTCCGACGCTTTCGCCGGGGCACGCGCATCCATCCGTCTGCGGAGGAGGACGCGCTGCACTGTTGCCCCGCATTCCCTCTTTCCAAAGGCGGGCGGAATTCGCTCCTTATTCAGGGACGTCTGCTCCTTGATCGAAATGGGATGATGGGATGTCGGTTCTTCCTTCCGTGGATTCCTCCTCAGAACTCGTCACCTAGTCCGGGTCTCCCTCATAGATTTAATACGTTGTTCGTGAAACTATTCCCAGTGCCATGTTTCCATGGACACCGGTTAATTACACTACTTCTGTCGGGACATTCCAAAGGGTCCGGTCAGGGCAGCAACCTTCAGTCGGGGGAGTAGTCACGTTGAGGCATCAGCAGCGTGTCTGGATGCTGGGGACCTGGCATGTCTGTCTATTATCCCTGGTCACAGGGCTTCTCGAGGGCATGGAAGCTCGAGGCATCCCACATAGAGCGTGGGGAATTATATGCCATAGACACATATCTGTGGTTTTCCTCAGCTTCATATGTTTAACACAGGGTATGCCATGAGTTTAACGTCCAGCGGAGATGGATCAGCCTGATCAGAGCATTAGCTCGAATGGATCGGATTGAGGGATTTCCCTTGAAGGGGTGCCGATACTGGGACCATCCCATGGGAGTCTGTGAAGAGGAGTGGAGCGACATGGTCTCGGACCGACATGGTCTCACCGGGATATGACGGTCCGGGAGAGAATCAGGGTGGATGATGGATGGACGAATGAAGTAGAGGGGGAAATGAAATGGGACCATCGCAGGGGGAGACAGTGAAGTTGGTCTTGAGCCTTAAAGAGGCTTCCTATGTATCCCTGTGGTAGGGAATCAAAGTCCGCGTAGTTCGGGATGGTGCCGGTGAACTGGCATGAGGGTGGACCTTGGTCCTATGGGCATCATCAGTGAACTGACGTGAATGGGGAGGACCCAGAGGGTCCTAGTGGTGGTGGGCTTGGACCTCGTGGAGGCTTCCTACGTACCATGTCGTGACATGGATCAAAGACCACGTAGTTCAGGGGGGGCTTCGTCAGCGAACCGACGTGAAGGTGGACCTTGGTCCGACGGGTGGTGGGATTGAACCTCTGAAAGGCTTCCTACGTACCATGCCTTGGCATGGATCAAAGTCCTCGTAGTTCGGATGATGTAATTCGTCAGTGAACCAACGTGAAGGTGGACCTTGGTCCGATAAGAGATGGGCTTGAACCTCGGGGAGGCTTCCTATGTACCATACCTTGACGTGGATCAAAGACCTCATAGTTTAAAGGGTTTCATCAGTGAACTGACGTGAAAGTAGACCCGGGGGTCCACTAGTGGTGGGCTTGAACCTTAGGAAGGTTTCCTACGTATCATGCCTTGACATGGATCAAATTCCTCGTAGTTCAAAGGATTTATGGAATACAGTTTAACGTCATGCGGGATGGGAGTGAACCCTGATGTGAATAAACGACGGGCGGTGGGCTTGAACCTCATGGAGGCTTCCTACGTACTATGCCTTGACATGGATCAAAGTCCCCGTAGTTTGGTATGGCGGTGGGTGTCGGAGAACCAACATAAATGAGGGACCTTGGTCTGATGGGAGTTGGGATTGAACCTCTGGGAGGCTTCCTACGTACCATGCCTTGACATGGATCAAAGTCCCCGTAGTTCGGGAGGGAATGGGGGTCTTGGTACACCGACAAGGAGACGGTCCGGGCCGATGATTGTTGGGCTTGAACCTCAGGAAGTCTTCCTACGTACCATGCCTTGACATGGATCAAAGTCCTCGTAGTTCGGGTGGTCGCAACGGCTTGCCATCGGACTGAAATGCAGTTTAACGTCATGTTGGACGCAAATGGGACTCGACGTGAATTAGATGACGGGTGGGCTTGAACCTCGTGGAGGCTTCCTACGTACCATGCCTTGACATGGATCAAAGACCTCATAGTTCAAATGGGTGTGTAGTTTAATGTCATACGAGACAAGGGCATGCAGTTTAACGTCATGTTGGATGAGGGTGAAACTCGACGTGAATGAATGACCGAGTAGTGTGGCTTGAACCTCATGGAGGCTTCATACGTACCATGCCTTGACATGGATCAAAGTCCCCGTAGTTCTCTAAGGGTGGGGGTCAGGGTCGGTGCTCACTCTAAGCCCACGTGATTCATGCTCGGTGTGAGAAACAAGAGGTTGCAGGGACCTGACGATCACGTCGCGAAGGATGCGTCCGTGAGAAGCGAAGAGGGGCTTACGCAGTAGGCGGCCCATTATGTTGGGACTTACTCCAGGATGGAGGCCCAGAGTGCGCTAAAGCGCAGCGAAAGAGGGATTTGGGACCAATTATGGGAGGTGCCTCGTTCCCTATCACGCCCTCCACTGACCTAGGTAGTGGGGAAGTATGGAGATGTAGGGGTGCAACCATCCATTGGGGAACTAGGGTCGCCCTTCTCCTGAGAACATACGCCACTCCAATAAGGATGATATCATCCCTTGTGGAGGGGTGATTCCACTCCTATGGAGAGGAGTGGCGTAAAAAATGTTCGAGCTGGGGGGGACCCTTCATGAGAGGCACGAGGTCGGGTCACAGTTTAACGTCATGTGTTAAGGACGTGGTGCTTGGCAGTTTAACGTCCTGCAGCTCGGACGATGTGGGTTCACTCCACACCCCTAGGACTTACATAACCGGTACCCTCTGGTCCTTGGGGGAGGGAAGGTACTGACAAGGCCATGGTCAAAGGGGGTTGTAGAGCGAACCATCAAGCGGTCCACGTTAGCATGGTTATGCGAAGAAGCAATAGCCGTTAGCGTGCCTATGCGAAGAAGCATTAGGCGAAGCAACGCTATGAGTGGTATTGTCCATGGGACTTTGAAATCACATCGTGCATACCTGGAGGGTCGCACGGAAAGTGGAATTGCCAAGCAAAGGGGTGTGCTTCGCAAAGCGAAGTGCCTTGGCCTTAGCATGGGGCATAGGTGTGAGTGGAAGGTGCTTCGCGAAGTAGAACAGTATTCGCGGAGCACTGCCTCACGAAGAAGAGGTGCCTCGCGAAGCAGGGTGCTGCGAAGTAGTGTGCTTCGCGATGTGTAGCGATCCTGCCTTAGCATAGGGATCATTAGTACAGGTTGGGTGTTTCGCGAAGCATGAACGCTCCGCGGCTGCCCGGGTTCCCTTGGGAATCCCCTTCCTTCGCGAATGCCCTTGAGCTTCACGAAGGGCATCCCTCTCGGAAGAGGGGCTCAAAACGAGACAAATCAAAGGCGTCACATGAAGTAGAAGTACCTCGCGGAGCTCATGATTCCTGGGGGCAAAGAGTGCTTTGTGATTCGGGAGAGGAGAAGCCGAAAGGTCGGATTGTCCTTTTTTTTGGGACTCAGGGGGAGTCTAGTATTTATAGGCAAGGAGCGCCGCGAAGCAGAACTCACGCGCCACCTCAGGTGCTTCGCGGCGCGCCCGCGAACGTCAGCGTCGTTTGCGGAGAGTTACCGCCTCCCGAGCTTCGCGGCGGTCTCGCGAACTTCAACCTCGTTCTCGGAGAGTTACCGCCTTCGGAGCTTCGCGAGACCGCGCTGCTCGGGGTGCTTCGCATCGGGGCTTCGTGAGGCAGCGTCCAGGCAGTCTTTTCCGTCCCTTTTTGTTCGTGAAATATTTTGGTGCCAACATATTCATTGATGCTTAAAAGAAGGGCTTAGGTTGTGTGATGATGAAGAATGATAAAGTGATATCCTATGCCTCAAGGCAGTTGAAAATCCATGAGAGAAACTATCCAACGCATGATCCGGAGTTGGCGGCTGTGATCTTTGCCTTGAAAATCTGGCGGCATTATCTCTATGGAGAGAAATGTGAGATATATACTGACCACAAGAGTCTTAAATATATATTCACACAGAAAGATCTTAATATGCTCCAAAGAAGATGGATAGATCTCATCAAGGATTATGATTGTTCAATACATTACCACCCTGGGAAAGCGAACAAGGTGGAAGATGCCCTAAGTAGAAAGGATCCAGCGATTCTATCAACGATGAGAATTGAGAAGGATCCAATATTCTTAGACTTGATGAAGATGGACGTGGGAATCATAAAGAAGGGAACATCATCAATCCTTTCACAAATGATTGCTCAACCATATCTTTTGGAATGGTTAAAGGATGCTCAAAAGGATGATGTGGGAATTCAAGAAAAAGTGGAAACTATCAAAAATGGGAAATCATCAGAGTTTAATGTTAATAAAGAAGGAATTGTGCGGTTTGGGAAAAGACTATGTGTTCCATCAAGTCCAGAGATGAAGAAGGAACTTTTAGATAATGCACATAGTTGAAATTTCTCTATTCACCCAGGGAGCACAAAGATGTATCGAGATCTCTGAGAAAACTTTTGGTGGGATAATATGAAGAAGGAGATCGCTGAATATACATCAAAGTTCCTGGTGTGTCAGCAAGTGAAGGTAGAGAGGCGGAAGTATAAGGGGATGATGCAACCATTGCCCATACCAGAATGGAAATGGGAGAACATCACCATGGACTTTGTCACTGGACTTACAAGGACATCTAAAGGCAACAATTCAATCTGGGTTGTTGTGGATCGTCTAACAAAGACTGCACACTTTATTGCTGTTCGGGAGGATTTCTCATTGGATCAACTGGCACGGATATATATCAGGGAAGTGGTAAGGTTTCATGGAGTACCACTATCTATTGTTTCTGACCGAGATCCAAGATTCACCTCTAAGTTTTGGAAGAGTCTTCAACATGCTCTGAATACTGAACTAAACTTCAGTACGGCCCATCATCCTCAAACTGAAGGCCAATCCGAGCGGACTATCTAAACACTTGAGGATATCTTGAGAGCGTGCTCAATGGACTTAAAGGAGGATGGGATCAACATCTTCATCTGGTTGAGTTCTCTTATAATAACAGTTTCCACTCGAGCATCCAAATGGCACCATATGAAGCCCTGTATGGGAGAAGGTGCAGAACACCGGCATGTTGGGATGAGGTCGGTGAACGTAAGCTGCTTGGACCAGAAATGGTCGAAGAAATGGTGGAGAAGGTGAAAACCATTCAGTAGCATATCAAGGTAGCCCAGATTCGACAGAAGAGTTATGCAGATAATCATCGATGAGACCTTGAGTTTAAAGTTGGAGACATGGTGTTTTTACGCATATCTTCGTGGAAAAAGGTCATGAGGTTTGTAAAGAAAGGGAAGTTAAGTCCAAGGTACATCGGCCCCTTCGAGGTTTTTGATCGTGTTGGGGTTGTGGCCTATCGACTAGCACTTCCACCTACTATGGCCAAAGTACATGATGTCTTTCATGTATCCCTCTTAAGGAAGTACATACCGGACCCTTCACATGTACTCTCTTCTGAGGTGGTACAATTGGAAGACGATCTTTCTTTTGAGGAGCAACCAGTGAAGATCTTAGATTGTAGAGAAAAGGTTCTACGAAATAAGACAATGCCTCTTGTCAAGGTGTTGTGGAGAAACCACATGTTTGAAGAAGTGACTTGGGAATCGGAGGATATGATGAAGCTGAGTTACCCACATTTGTTTTAGTGTGGGAAAAGGAAAATTTCGAGGGCGAAATTTCTTAAGGGGGGAATATTGTAACGACCCAAAGTTTCATTAATGGAAAATCCCTCTTGATCCAATTAAATGTCTCTTTATGAAAAATGTTTTTATAAGATGTCAACTTCTTTGGTTTTATGTTAAGAATTTTTGACCGTTGTTAATATATCCGTTGAACAGTGATCACATGATTATTATAAATATAGGACCTTAACAAATCCAATTTACTCGGACAAAAGAAGCGATGGCCTCATCCAATAGAATTGCCCCATTCGAAGCCCTTTGTCGGAGCTCGGAAAAGAGGTGGCATACTTGGGCTTCGCCCTTGACCAAGCCCAAGCTGAGATTCACCATGTCAAGCTCGAATGGAACCGCCTACGGGAAAAGTGTAAGTTGATAGAGATTATCACTCGAGCGATGTTATCCGAGCCACCCCAAGAGTCTGTCACCATCGCACACCTTACCCTTAGGTCTTATGCGACTGTTTTAAGGGGTTATGTAACAAATAAGTAGTACTATGTTCATGTACATTATTTTTGTATATAATAATGAATATAATTTCTAGTCATTTTTGATACATTGTAAATAGTTTTTAAAGTACAAATGGTCTTTTTAGTTATTATATAATTAAGAAATCTATTTTATTAAATTAAGGGATTTTTGAATTAAATAATATTTTCATAAAATAATAATATTATTATTAAATATAAATGATCTTATAATTTTATGAATGCAATTAAATTTTTTATTAAGGTTTGAAATCCATTATTGTCAAAACCCGTGAATTTTTTATAAATGTCAGTTTTTATTTTAAAAGTGAAAATTAACATATTTAGAAAATTATTTAGATAAAATAAATTTTATTTCAGGAATCAAGACGTCGAAATTATCCAACGGTGAATTTTTCATAATTTTCTGAGACAGTCAAATTTTTGGGTAAAAATTAAATACCGTTTAAATATATAATGTGTTTTATAACATCATAATGACCCAAATGGTGATGTAATAAAATACTATAATCCTTATGTTCGGCCAATATATGTTTTACCATTAAAATAAAGTGATTTTGGGTTTGTTTGACTTATTTTTGAAAGCATTAATGGACCCCTCAAGACTTATTCAACACTTTTCCTTTTTAAATTAATTTCCATGAAAGTGTGACTCACCTCCACATAAGCAACCTTATTATTTTAAGAAGTTCGGACTTTGGAGTTATAAAATATTGTTTTCCTCTTCCCTTTGCCAAAAACCATGGGCAAAAAACATGGGATGGTTTGTGGTTTGGATTAATTTAATATAAGGGGTCCCAAACCTAAATAATAATAAATCCCTTCACCTTTCCTATATAAACCCACCCAAGCTCCCACTTACTCCTCACTAAAAGCCCTTGGAGTTCGTCCAACCTCTGCCCTACTCTCTCTAGAATCCTCCAAAGGTGCCTCAAGCTCTCAAGAAGTCTCTCACAAGCCTCTCTCTAGCCTTTGGAAGCACACTTCCAAGTAAGGGTTTTTTTTCTTCCTTTCTGTTTTTGTCAATTTTCTTTAAGTTGTATTGCCCATTTAATTTCAATTATGAATGTTGGGGTATGGTTTCGCACCTCCCTCATACTGCCCTCTTTGTGTTTTAATTATGGGATACCCCTTTCTCTCTCATTTAATGCTTCCCATGTACACCCGTTACTATGCCGAAATTCCGAAAGGAACTTCCCCCTCCTCATTTACATTCAAGCAATACTTTTGTATCATGAAACTAAATTCCATTACAATTGTTGGGACATGTATCTATATAACCTCCTTACTGTCCATTACATGTAAATATGATGAGGAACCCCTTTCTCTCTCATCAACCTTTTTTATGAATTCTTATGTCACGGTGTTACGCTGCCGAAATCACACAGATTTTTCTAAGCCAATGTCATTGTGTAGTGAATACCATGCCCATTTCTCCATGAAGGGTATTCACCTTTATGCACATTTACTTATTGATTGCAAAGTTTCATTTATGAATTCCACATTCCTTTATCGTGGAATAAATGATTATGTGTTATGAATCCATGTTTTATGATTCATGTGGCATACTTATGCATGAAATGAAATGTTTAAGAAGGGTGCGCCCTTATAGCGCTCCAATGCATTCGGTAAAGTATAGTATCATGATACGTCATGTGAAATGAGTGTTGACTCATGCTAATTCAAGTGCAACGAGGGTTTACTCGTGCTTCATGTGCAATGAGGGTTTACTCATGCTTTATGTGCAATGAGCTTTGGCTCATGCTAATTCCATGTTAAGTGTTGTTGTCACATTTTCATGTTATGATTATCATGCTTTATCATGCCTTTATGTTCATGTTTCTTTTATGCTCTATTGATATGTCTATTGTCTAACATGTATTTTACTCCTCATGTTATTCCATATGTACTCCCTTACTGGGCTTTATAGCTCACCCTTTTCTTATGCATGTCCTCAGGTTATCTCATGTAATGCTAAGTACGAGGGAATGTAGTGGTCATGTAAAGGAAGTTTTCAATAAAGATGTTGTATTTCATGTTTTAAGTTTTTATGTAATGATCCTAAGCCCCAAAGACACTAAACCTCACGATCTTCTTTGTTGTATCAAGTGAAGTTTTATGTAATGAATCATGTTTAAGTTGTAATAAAAAGCAGGGTTGTTATAGATGAACTGAGGGTTGCGCCAAATCCGAAGTGGGTAGTGCACTGGGCTGGAGTCGCGTCGCTTGCCATGGAGTTGCGCAGCAGAAGAACTGCCTCCGCTGGAAGTGTTTTTGCTGGAGTGGAGGTCTGCCGCGGGGAGGAACCGAGCCGTCGAGGGTCTGTTGAGTAGAGGAGGAGGGATCTGTCGCACCTGTTGGTGATGCTGCGAAGTGGAGCTCACTACCATCGATCTTCAGGAAGAAAGCCTCCCCCTGTGCGCCGAACTTGGGGGAGGAAGGGAAATAAAAAAATAAATAAAATAAACCAATTAATAAATAGATAAAATATAATAATAAAAGTATAATAAAAGATAAGTAAAACTAGAAAAGGAAAAAAAGTAAAAGATAACGTAAAATTAGCTTTAGTAAGTCAAATAAATATAAAATAATTTATAAAAGTGTAAATTTTAAATTATTAATGAAAATTTTATTTGTAAATTAAATTATAAAGTTAAATTAATAATAAATGTAAATAATAAATTAATACACAATTAATATTATAAGTATATAATTTATAATAATTATAGATAAACTATAAAATATACTTATTAATTTAAATATATTTATAACTTAAGTAATAATTTTAATTACTAAATTCAAATTAATTTAATAAATAATTAGTATAGCAAATTAATTTCTTAAATAGTAATAATTAAATTATCAATACAATCTTAAATATTATCTTATTTATTTATTTATTTATGTGGTCAATTTTTATTACTTAGTTAAAAATAATAAAAAATAATAACTTAGTAATTATAAACTTATTTAAATTAATAACTTTTTAATAACTTATGTTTTACCATAGTTTTATTAAGTAATTATCAATTAACTAAAGTTAATTTGTAACGAGTAATATTACAATTTACTTAAAAAAATAATTATTTTCCTTTGCATCGCATTTATTTATTCTATTTTATCTTTGCAGGTTCATTCAATGGACTTAAACGCGTCCAGGTGTATTCAACTAACTTAGTGGTAGTTAGTTAGGAGGGAAAGATTAGTGCGACGTGTTTGTCATGAAAAACGCACCTTTTGCAGTATGTGGGTGAAGAACTCTTGAAGTCTGTGGAAGTTGTGGTAGTGATGTGTAGCAGATGACAGATGATACTTAAGTAGAGCAAGAAGCATATTTTAGGACGACATTCATTCACTTAGGGCACTCTCATTCATTCATTCCATGACCACATCCATCCCAGAGCAGACTCCGAGGAGCAGCGCTGGAGACAAGCAGGAGGGTAAGGAGCCCGAAGGCAGAGCATTGCAAGGGGAGTTTACCTTCCCTCTGTCCATAATTTTGTACTCTGTTTTCGGTTGTATTTCACTGCATTAATCAATATGATCAAGGGATGAATTGTTAAACTCAGGAATTTCATATTTTTTTGGTTTACTCTTTAAATTTCTTCACGTTATTCTTTTTTGACTTTAGAATTGATCGAAGGTAAACTCCCCTTGCAATGCTCTACCTTCGAGATCCTTAGCCTCCTGCTCGTCTCCAGCGCTGTTCCTCGAAGTCTGCTCTCGGATGGATGTGGTCATGGAATGAATGAATGAGAGTGCCCCAAGTGAATGAATGTCGTCCTAAAATATGCTTCTTGCTCTACTTAAGTATCATATGTCATCTGTTACACGTCACAGCCACAACTTCTACCGACGTCAAGATTTCTTCACCCACGTACTGCAAAAGTTACGTTTTTTCCGACAAGCACGTCGTGCTAATCATGCCCTCCTAACCAACTCCCGCTGAGTTAGTCGAATGCACCTGGACGCGTTTAAGTCCCTTGAATGAACCTGCAAAGATAAAATAGAATAAATAAATGAGATGCAAAGGAAAATAATTATTATTTTTAAGTAAATTGTTATATTACTCGTTACAAATTAACTTTAGTTAATTGATAATTACTTACATAATAAAACTAAGGCAAAGCATAAGTTATTAAAAAGTTATTAATTTAACTAAGTTAATAATTACTATGTTATTAATTTTTATTATTTATAACTAAGTTATTAAAATTTACAACATAAATAAATAATTAATTAAGATAATATTTAAGATTGTATTGATAATTTAATTATTACTATTTAAGAAATTAATTTTCTAGACTAGTTAGTTAATTAATTTTAATTTTGTAATTAAAATTATTACTTAAGTTATAAACATATTTAAATTAATAAGTATATTTTATAGTTTATCTATAATTATTATAAATTATATACTTATACTATTAATTGTGTATTAATTTATTATTTACATTTATTATTAATTTAGATTTATAATTTAATTTATAAATAAACTTTTCATTAATAATTAAAAATCTACACTTTTATAAATTATTTTATATTTATTTGACTTACTAAAGCTACTTTTACTTTATCTTTTACTTTTTTCCTTTTCTCTTTTTGCTTATCTTTTATTATAATTTTATTATTATATTTTATCTATTTATTACTTAGTTTATTTTATTTATTTTTTTACTTCCCTTCCTCCCCCATGTTCGGCGCACAGGGGAGGCTTTCTACCTGAAGATCGACGGCATCGCATCACCAACAGGTGCTGCAGATCCCTCCTCCTCTACACAACAGACCCTCGACGGCTCGGTTCCTCCCCGTGGCGGACCTCCACTCCAGCAGAAACACTTCCAGCGGAGGCAATTCTTCTGCTGCGCAACTCCACAGCAAGCGGCGCGACTCGGGCACTACCCACTTCGGATTTGGCGCAGCCCTCGATTCATCCTCATTCAGCATCGACCCGCCACTGCTCCAGCGCGGCTTCAGCGAGCAGCTCGGCGTGGCTCTTCGGTTCAACAGCAGTGTGGCAGCCTTTCCCCTTTAGCAGTGGTACGCCATCAGCAGGTGGCGCGACGAGATCTTCTCCTACGGCAGCGACCCGTCACCCTTGCTCTTGCGCGGAGCACTTCCAGCGGCGCCCATCGGCTTAGCTCTCCAGTGCGCGCTGCGATTCTGGAACCAAACCGAGACCTGGTGCGGTTGCAGGCCCAATTCAGGGCGCTCCGCCTTTCACTCCGGCTCCAGCTTGTTATGGATCTCGTAGCCTCTCTTCAGCGCCTTCATGAAGTTCCCCGAGCTTCCCCATCACCATTCCCATGGAAGCCCGACCCACAAACTGAGAGCTGCGACGAGGGGAAAAAATGGTGGCTATCGGTAGCAGGGGATGACCCCGATATAAGGACATATCAGTGAGGATAAAATATCGATGAGGTAGAAGCATATCAGGGAGGACGGGAAGTCCCGAGAAGGGCTATCCGTGATAAAAATAGAAAGTTTGTATTTGTGAGGATAAAATAAAGGCAGATATCGGTGAGGGTTAGAAATCAGCCATCGGTAGCTATCGTTGTGGTTCGGCAGCAGCAAAAACACAAAACACCACGACATTAATTGAACTAAAACTCAAATAAAGAATTAATTGAACTAATAATTAAATGGTAAAACCAATAATTTATTTAAAACAAATAAAAGTTCAACAAACTAAAACACAACTAAAATATTAACTAATTAATTTTTTAGCAAGATTAAATTATACAAAATTAAAGAATGAATTTAAACAACAGAATTAAAAGAATTAATTGTAATAAGAAGTTAAAATGCATAAAACCTAATTTATTTTAAAAGTTTCAGACAACAAAATTAATTAATTAGACGGCGCTAAAAATAAACATTATGTTATATTGGCAACTAACCTAAATCTTTTAAGAAAAAAACTAAACTATTGAATTAATGAAGTTAATTTATATTAACGGATGAAAATAAAATTAAATTAATAACTAAATCTATCAATGCAATTAGAGTTAGAAAAAGGAAATGGTGACAAGGTCCCCGGTAAAATCAAGGTCACCGATATAGCATAGTGCAGATCAGTAGCAAAGGTACCGATAGAAGGGGCTAAATCAGTGAGAGAAGAATATCGGTGAGAAAAGAGTATCGGTGAGAAAAGAGAGTGGCGCGGGGTCACCTCTAGAGCTCGTCTACCTCACTGGTAGGCTAAAAAAATTATAAAATAAATTAAAAATAAATTTTCATATATAAAATAATATAATTAAAGTCTAAAAACTCTTAATTAATTAATTAATTAACTAATTGAACTAATAAAATTAAGGGTGAACCATTTTATTTACTTTAAAACACATATTATATACTTAAGTGCTTGGCAGGATGACTGAACTAATTAAATAATAATGTTAACATATTCTAAAGTAACTAAGTTCAAAGATTAATTATTAAAACAAAGTCTAAGTTAATTAAAAAGGATTATGTAGAATAAATACTCACCGCTACTGATAAAATTAAAGGGATCACTGGTAGAAATTAAAGGCAACCGTTATAGTTAAAAAGATGAGCTACCTGTAGGAAAGAGTAATGGTGACAAAGGTCACCGATACATCTAAAAACAAGCTACCAGTAAGCAAAAAGAAAGCAGGTCACCGATAGAAAGTACCAGTAACCTGGCTACCGGTAGAGAAAATGTAACCCTGCAATCGGTAGCTTAGCTACCGGTAGTCTGGCAATCCATAACTAAGTTGTATAAACATAAAAATTAAAATTAAATTAATTAGCAAACTCAATAATTGTTAATAATGAAAAATTAAATAAAATAAACAAATTGAAAATTAATTGTATTAAAAATAAAGAAGGTATAAATCAACTATTTAAGGGCCCAAAATTACATAAAATGTTATAAAAAATGAATATTTGACAAATTTAATTATAAAAATACAAAAGTACAAATATTTAGCATAAAGTGTTTAAATTATTAATTAAATCATTAAAAATTAAGTAAAAAGATGTGGCAAAAATATGCAAAAATAGATCCACATCAAATTCTCCCACACTTAAACATTGTTTGTCCTCAAACAATCCCATGTTTTAATTTACCTCAAAAACAAAAAAGTGCTTATCATTTTTTCTCAAGATGTAACATGTCCAACACTCAAATCAGAGGACAATACATAACAGCAGGCTTTAAGAAAATGAGTTACTCAATGAATCTTGCTTAAAATAATTACTCACTGGTAATTAAGAACAAAAAGATCATCCATCAAATAATATGTCATGCCTCATATGTGACACAACTTAGTGACTCACTTCAATCCAAGCTCAGGTGCTAAGTCCAAGAATGACAGGAGATAAAATATCAATGGAATTAAGACCTTAACCAAGGAACTTCGTACTTTGACATAATCTTAGGTACCAAAAATAATTAAATTTTTGGTGAATCACTTCAATGATACAACCTAAATGATTTCCATATAAACCATTTGATCCCTTCTTCATCTGGATTTCATCATTCCCCTCACCTGAATGAGCTCATTTTTTACCCTAGACACTTTATTAATTTTTTCCAAGCAATGTATCATTGTGCTAGACACTATGAAATGCACTTATTCAAAGTGTACAAAGGGATTTTAGTTAATAGAAACGCACCCAGCACCCAGGGTCTCAGAGACTCACCGTGGGATCCCAGATGCCCAAATTACTCCATTTTCAAAAGATTTATATAAAACTCATTTACATTGGCTCATTAAAGCAATTACTTTTAATAATTAAAAGAAAATTAATGAGGCCCCTAGAATTAGAATCAAACTTCCAGTTCCAAAGGTTATGACCATAACTCCATAAACATATAACCCTAATCACTTCCAAAAGTAGTTCATAAACCAAATTTCCATCAAATCACTAAGTAAAACCACTTAGCAATCATCCAAACTCATCAATTTCAGGTTCAGAGTAATTCCTAACTACCACCAAGGAACTTATCC
Source organism: Viscum album (assembly GCA_963277665.1). Classification (NCBI taxonomy): domain Eukaryota; kingdom Viridiplantae; phylum Streptophyta; class Magnoliopsida; order Santalales; family Viscaceae; genus Viscum; species Viscum album. Next base: position 168,063 of record CAUJRU010000576.1, read on the forward strand.
TAAGTCAAGACCTAATTGAGAAAAGTGTAAAGCATAAAATTATGCAAGAATTTTAAAAAACAAATTATCCATTATTTACAAAAAATTGAAGTTACAGTGGGAATTGATGAGCTTACAATTAAGCACATTTTAGCACAGTCAAGAATTGACCCCCTACCCCACACTTAAAACCCAACTTTGTCCCAAAAGTTGACTTCTAAATATGGAGAAGAACAATTAATCAATTAGGGTTCAAAACAAATTTTCATTTAAGTAGATTTATGACATGTATAAAGGGTCTCAATGAAGTTCAAAAAAATTGTTTTCCACAATGAATAAATAATTAGTAGGTTTATTTGCAAGTATATGCATTAACATTTATGTCCAGTGACAATGATCTTCCAGTAAAGGTCAAACAAGGCAAGTAACATGAAAGTGCACAATGAACTGGGTGTAAGCTTTTTAAAAGATTGAGTTCAATAATATATTCTATAGAGCAGATAAATGAATGCTAACAACACCCCATCCTAAATCAGATTCAACACACCAGTAGCATGTACCCCCCACACTTAATTTCATGCAGTGAATGATTTTAATAAAAATGAAATTCATTTTTAACCAGCAAAGAGGCACATGCAGAATTTATGCACAACATAGTGAAATGTAGCAGAATTTTCTAATTCAAGCAGAATTCTTCAAAACATTGAGGAGCAGAGAAATAAAAACAACAATTATGAGTTGAGAACTTCCCTGAATATATTTGTCAATTTCCCTCCAGTATGGGAATTCCACTCCTTAAATGACACAACATCAGCATCCTAGAAACAGAGAGTATGTAAACCAGGAACAATTATCCAGCAAAGTAAAAGCAAGCAGAAGACAACAAAGCAACACTTTATTCAACACTAAACAGTACAAAAATGATAACAAATAAAGAGCATGAGTTGACTTCCATGAAGCACTGAATTTAAAGTCTTCAGTTATACTATATTTAATTACAATTTTTTTATTTATTAACAAAACAAAAATCATGGGTTGCCTCCCATGCAGCGCTAGGTTTAAAGTCCCTAGACAGACTCACCTAGAAACTGACCATAGTCACTAGGTGGATGTGGTTTCCTTAATAGGAACCACCACATGTGTTTGGCCCAAATATTTTAAAAAAAAAGATGAAATTTGTGGGCTTCAAGACTTAGCACAACAAAAACTAAACTCTCATCAGCTGCAAAAATCCCCAAGAAACACACTTTGACAGTTGAGAGCATAATGTTGTCCACTTGCAGATCATGTTCAAGGTTATCAAGATTTGAGTTCACATAAAAGGACAACATAATACTAGATGCTTCAAAGGGTGTGACATTGACCTCACAACTATCTCTATTAACCTCAACATTAACAGATTCACAATCAAGGGTGAAAATGGGTAAATCATGTTCAAAAGGGGATTCATTAAAGTGATAAACAAAATCATGAACATTGGAACTCATGTGTGATTCCCCCTCTAGGCCATTATTAGTAACACAAGAAGGCTCAACACCCTTCACAATTGAGGATGAAAGTGAGAAACAAGGAAGAGAATTTATTTGATCACAAAAAAACTCGGGTCTAACAATATTGTAAATCTCTTCCAAAAGATCCTCATCTGTTAACTCACATTGAACATCAACTTCTTCTATCAAATCAATTCTTCCTAAATCAAGTGTGTGTTCAACCTCTACTTTAAGTTCATGTTCAAAAGGCTCACTTTCCAAAAGAATGTCTGTAGTGTGTTCCAAGAAGTTTAAATCAGGGGGAGTAACGTTTAATTCAACTTCAATAAATTCAATTTCCAGATTTTTTAAGTATAAACATTTACCCCCATGTAAAACATCACTGTTTTCAATTCCAGTACACTCAGTTTCTATCAAACAATCAATCTGAGAAAAGGAAGATAAAAGCACATCATTTAATCTTTCTTCAAACATCATTCCCTCAACCTCAAATCATCTAACATCATTTCAGAAATAGATGGGTTTGGAGTTTCAAAACATGGAAGAGAAGTGTTTAGCTCAAGTTCAAAGATTTCGGATTCTATATTTTCTAGCTTAAGGTTCTCTTACAAAGTGTTCCCAATTTCAAGTTCAGACTCATTGTTCACAAAATTAGAAAAGTTGGGTGAAGAGTTTTTAACATTCAAGTTTTCAGTTTCAAGTATATCATCAACCCAAGTGACTTCATTCTCAAAACTTCTAAAAAGTGATTTTTCTCTATGGTAGGAATTATGAATAGAAATGGACTTGTATTTTTAATCTGTTTCAATTCAGTATCAAAATTTTCCAACACAACTCCATTAAAACTCTTTATTGGATTTTCAATGTTGTTTTCTTGAATTTTTGAGTCATTTATTTCCAATTTTGGTTCAACAGTATCAGATTCTTCAGAAATAAAGTGTTGTCATCCAGTCTCACAGTCACTCTCTTCTTCCACTTGATTTTCAAATCCTTTAAAGACATTTTATTTTTCATTTTCTTCATATTTTTCATGTTCTTTAACCCTTTTTTTTAATTCCAAGAGCATGTTTTCCAATCATTTCATTCTTTTATCATGCTCTTGAAAATCTCTAATTTGAATTTCATGGGTTTTAATTAACCAATTGTTCCAATTATTCTCCCTAGCATCCAGTTTGGTTTCTATTAATTCTAATTTAGCTAGGAATTCAGGATTAGATTCAAAATTTTCATTTTCATCAATATAAACATCCTGTTGTGGCTGGTTATAGACACACTTCCAGGCAGTGTGCCCATAATAGCCACAACACACACAATGTGGCCCCTGTTGATTCCAGTTTTCAAGAACTTCCATTTTTAAACAAAAACCAGGTGAGATTAAACACACAACAGTTCACTGTGAAGCAGATTTCTCAAAATCAACACAAACAGTAGGTTCCATTTCAAAATAGTTTTTTAACGGATTTTTTTTAAATAATTTTTTAGTCTTTTTTTTAAACCCTAGACTCTCAGTGCGTGCCTTCCCCAGCAACGGCGCCAAATTTTGAACTGGACGGAGGTCGTCACAGCCCTCAAAATTACATTTATTAACCTACACTAGCATAGTGGTGCAGGGTCGATCCACAGAGAAGGTAGACGAGTGTTTTCCAAGGTTTTGAAATTTTAAATCCACACTGTTGTCAGCATTGGGGAAAACATCTTCTTACTTTTTATTTATTTATTTATTGAAGAAATGGAAACAGAATGAGGAAACAAGATTCTCTTCGAAGAAACTAAACTTAACACTATGTATAATAAACTAAATAAATACAGTATACTAATATAAAGCAGCATGACAAAGAAGTGAGATCAACAGTTCTCTCGGGAATTCCATACTTGACGGTTGAATGGATAACTCTCCACAAATTTTAATTGAATCACACCTTAGAAATTGGTTGATATATCTTCCTCGCTAGAAGACACATCAAACAGAAGCATGACTTTTAGTGTTCGCCGCTCTAAAGATCATCGTCTGTTAAAATTTTGATAAAGAATACAGTTGAAGTTGAACTCACCATAAAACTCCAACTATAATGTCATTAAAGCATCAACAAAATGATGATCAAGTTAAATCTCGCCGATTGAACTTGAAACAATGAATTTTTTCAAGAATGTAAGGTGTGAACAATCAACATGAACGTTAAAATTGATCTCGCCTATCAATTCTAAAGTCAGAAAAGAATAACGTGAATAAATTTAAAGAATAAACCAACAAAATATGAAATTCCTGAGTTTAACAATTCGTCCCTTGATCATATTGATTAATGCAGTGAAATACAACCAAAAACAGAGTACAAAATTATGGACAGAGGGAAGGTAAACTCCCCTTGCAATGCTCTGCCTTCAGGCTCCTTAGCCTCCTACTCATCTCTAGCACTGCTCCTCAGAGTTTGCTCTGGGATGGATGTGGTCGTGGAATGAATGAATGAGAGTTCCCCGAGTGAATGAATGTCATCCTAAAATATGTTGCTTGCTCTGCTTAAGTATCATCTGTCATCTGCTACACGTCACTACGAAAAATTCCACTGACTTCAAGAGTTCTTCACCCATGTACTGCAAAAGGTGCGTTTTTTCATGACAAGCATGTCGCGATAATCTTTCCCTCCTAACTAACTCCCGCTGAGTTAGTTGAATGCACCTGGACATGTTTAAGTCCCTTGAATAAACCTGCAAAGATATAATAGAATAAATAAATGCGATGCAAAGGATTATAATTATTTTTTTAAGTAAATTGTTATATTACTCATTACAAATTAACTTTAGTTAATTGATAATTACTTACATAATAAAACTATGGTTAAACATAAGTTATTAAAAAGTTATTAATTTAACTAAGTTAATAATTACTAAGTTATTAATTTTTATTATTTTTACCTAAGTTATTAAAATTGACAACATAAATAAATAAATAATTAAGATAATATTTAAGATTGTATTGATAATTTAATTATTACTATTTAAGAAATTAATTTTCTAGACTAATTAGTTAGTTAATTAATTTTAATTTAGTAATTAAAATTATTACTTAAGTTATAAATATATTTAAATTTATAAGTATATTTTATAGTTTATCTATAATTATTATAAATTATATATTTATACTATTAATTGTGTATTAATTTATTATTTACATTTATTATTAATTTGGCTTTATAATTTAATTTATAAATAAACGTTTCATTAATAATTTAAAATTTAAACTTTTATAAATTATTTTATATTTATTTGACTTACTAAAGTTACTTTTACTTTATCTTTTACTTTTTTCCTTTTCTCTTTTTACTTATCTTTTATTATACTTTTATTATTATATTTTATCTATTTATTACTTAGTTTATTTTATTTATTTTTTTACTTCCCTTCCTCCCCCAAGTTCGGCGCACAGGAGGAGGCATTCTTCCTGAAGATTGACGGCAGCAACCTCCACTTCGCAGCATCACCAACAGGTGCGGCAGATCCCTCCTCTACTTAACAGACCCTCAACGGCTCGGTTCCTCCCCGCGGCGGACCTCCACTCCAGCAGAAACACTTCCAGCGGAGGCAGTTCTTCTACTGCGCAACTCCACAGCAAGCGGTGCGACTCCAGCCCAGTGCACTACCCACTTCGGATTTGGCGTAGCCCTCGGTTCATCCTCCTCCCCTTCCTCCACGACATCTCAAAGGGGATCTCCTCCATGCAGCATCGACCCGTCACAGCTCCAGCGCAGCTTCAGCGAGCAGCTCGACGCGGCTCTTCGGTTCAACAACAGCGGTCAGGGGGCGGCTTCAGCAGTGTGGCGGCCTTTCCCCTTCAGTGGAGGTACGCCATCAGCAGGTGGTGCGACGAGTTCTTCTCTTACGACAGCGACCCGTCACCCTTGCTCCAGCACGGAGCACTTCCAGCGGCGACCATTGACTTAGCTCTCCAGTGCGTACGGTGATTCTAGAACCAAACCGCGGCCTGGTGTGGTTGCAGGCCCAATTCAGGGCGCTCCGCCTTTCACTCCGGCTCCAGCTTGTTATGGATCTCATAGCCTCTCTCCAGCGCCTTCATGAAGTTCCCCGACCTTCCCCATCACCATTCCCATGGAAGCCCGACCCACTCCGCCTAGGGATGGGGCGCTGGAAACTAAGAGCTGCGACAAGGGAAAAAAATGGTGGGTATCGGTAGCACGGGATGACGCGGATACGAGGACATATCGGCGAGGATAAAATATCGGTGAGGTAGAAGCATATCAGTGAGGACGGGAAGCCCAAAAAGGGCTATCGGTGAGAAAAATAGAAAGGCTATATCTGTGAGGATAAAAGGGTGGGATCAGCAATACCTTAAGTAAAACTTTTTGAAATAATAAAATTACTAGGTCTATCATACCAAGATCTTTGGGCTTTTTTTAAACCATATAAAGCGTTAGATAGCTTGAAAACACGGTTTGGAAAATGAGGATTAGTAAATCCAGGTGGTTGTTCAACAAAAAAATCTTCAATTATAAAACCATTTAGAAAAGCACTTTTGACATCCATTTGATATAACTTAAAATTCATATGAGCAGAATAGGCAAGTAAGATCCTAATGGATTCTAATCTAGCTATAGGTACAAAGGTTTCCTCATAGTCTATTCATTCCTCTTGACTATATCCTTATGCAACTAGCCTAGATTTGTTTCTAATTATATTTCTAGATTCATCAACTTTGTTTCAAAAAACCCATTTAGTGCCTATTGTCAAAGTGTCCTTTGGTCTGTCAACTAATTCCCAGACTTTGTTTATTTCAAATTTATTTTACTCTTCTTGAATATCCATTACCCAAAATTCATCATTGATTACATCATTGACATTTTGAGGTTCTAGCTGTGAAATAAAGGCATGATGTTCAACCTGGTTTCTTAGAGAAGCTCTAGTCTATGCCCCTCTATCAAGATTACCAACAACAACATCCAAAGGATGATACTTTAGAATCCTAGTTGATCTAGTAAAGTTAGGACTAGAAATTTCAGGTTCATCTATAGGTTCGGGTTCAACAGAAGCAGATTCTGGAATATATCCAGAACTGGTTGTTTTTAGAGAAGGTTCTTTAGTTTTATAATTAATGTCCAGAACAGTCAAATATTCTTCAAGATTTTCAAGAGAAGACTTAGGTTCATGTGGATCAGTTTCATCAAACATGATATAAATAGATTATTCCACACATTTGGTTCTTTTATTAAAAAATCTATAGGCTTTTCTAGTTAAAGAATAACCAAGAAAAAATCCTTCATCACTTTTAGAGGCAAACTTGTCAAGATTATCCTTTGTATTGAGAATAAAAACTTTGCATCCAAAAACTCTGAAGTAATTAACCTTAGGTTTTCTTTTATTCCACAATTCATAAGGGGTCTTCTTAAAAATTGGTCTAATCAAGACTCTATTAATAATATAGCACACTGTATTTACAGCTTCAGCCCAAAAATAAACAGGCAGATCATACTCATTAAGCATTGTTCATGCAATTTCTTGAAGGGTTCTATTTCTTCTTTCTATTACACTATTCTATTGAGGTGTTCTAGGGGCTGGAAAAGTTGTGACTATAGCTATTATGTGAGAATTAAGATTCAAACTCATGATTTTCAAACTCACGACCATTGTCACTTCTCAAGGTCTTAATCTTAAGTCCACTAAGGTTCTCTACAGACTTGGAGTATTTAATAAAGTAAGAACAAGCTTTAATTTTTTGAGCTAAGAAGTATACACAAGTATGACTAGAAAAATCATCTACTAAGACATAGACATAATGCTTCCCATTTAAACTAGAAACTCTAGAAGGTCCAAACAAGTCCACGTGAACCAACTCGAGAGGTTGAGAAGTTGAAACTTCTTTCTTTGATTTAAAAGAAACTTTATGTTGTTTTCCCTTTTGACAGGGATTACAAACTCTGTCAGTTGGGAATTCAAGTTTAGGTAGGTCTCTAACTAAGTTCTTCCTAGTCAGTTTTCTAAGTGAATAAATGTTGCAGTGTCCTAATATTCTATGCCACATCCATGATTCTTATTGAAAAGAATTTAAACAAGTAACATTTTGTTTAGCTAAAGAATTCAAATCAACAGCATAAACATTTTCATTTCTTAAAGAAGAAAATACTAAAACATTTTTAGAGTTAAAAACATTACAAGAATAATTTTCAAACTTAACATTGAAACCATCATCACATAACTAAGAAATAATTAATAGATTATATTTAAGTCCATCAATAAATAAAACATTAGAAATTAAAACTGAATTAGTGTTACCAATCTGGCCTAGGCCAATGATCTTTCCTTTAGAGGTATCACCAAAGGGTACATTGCCTCCATCAACCTTTATCAAGCTTTTAAAGTATGAGTAATCTCCAGAAATGTGCCTTGAATATCCACTATCCGTGTACCATGTTTTCCTACAGGAACTCTTTATGTAGGTCTCCTACAATACAGGTTTAGATAGATAATGATTTTGGAACCCAAATTTTCCTGGGTCCAGATAGGTTAGAAATCAAAGATTTACTTACCCAAACTTGTCTTATGGGTCTCATATAATTAATAGATTCAACATATTTTGACATATAAACTCTATTTTATCTATAACTATGGGAATAACTAGTTGAGGCATATGAATTTCCAGAACTGGAACTAGCAGAATTTTGTCCATATTTAGGAATAAATCTATTTTTGGTAAACTGTCTCTATCCAGGTTGATATCCCAAACCAGTAGTATACTTTGGTTCCACTTGTTTACCTAGAATTTGAGTTAGATTGTTCTTTCCATTTGTGAATTTTTATATGTCCTTTCTCAGTTGCTCATTCGACATTTTCAGTTCAGTATTTTCCTTAAGTAATTGAGCATTCTTTTTCTTTTTCTACATCAAGAGAAGATTTAACAATTCTAGATAAAGCATGTTGTTTCTTTAAGGCTTTGTACTTGTCTTTGAGTTCATTACATGTCTCTTCTAGCATATTACAATATTCAAATAACTCTTCATTAGACATATTTTCAGATTCAGAATCAGAATCAACTCCAGAATAATATGAATTTAAAGCAGGAGTGTCCAGTGTTACCTCAGATGTGTTTGTCATAAAACACATGTTAGCCTTATGAGAATCTTCATCCTTAGTAGAATCAGAATCACTTGTAGTGTCTTCTGAAGCACTCCATGTTTCTTTAATTGCTTTCTTATACTTTCTGTCTTTGTAGTCATGTTTCTTCTTGAACTTCAACTTTGGACAGTCTGCTTTCACATGTCCTTTTCTTTTGCATTCATAGCATACAATTTCACCACTTTTATCAGGATTCTTCCAGTCCTTCTTCAAATGACCCTTGTTATCATATTTTCCTTTCTAATTTGATTTTTTGAAGAATTTCTTATTCCTGCAGAACTTCTTAAATCTTCTAGCTATTTGATCCATCTCTACATCACTGTCAGATGCACTCTCATCACTTCTTGAACTATCACTTTCACTTTTAATTTTTCCTCTGTCTTTACTCTTTGAAGCAGATGTCTTGAAAGATACTGACTTCTTATTTGGTTCATCATCCAATTCTTTTTTGACCTTAACCTCTTCTTTATACATCATTATCTTACCAATTAATTCATTAACAGGCAGTTTTCTGATGTCGCATGATTCTCTAATGGAAACAGATGTGCCTCTCCATCTTTCTGGAAGACATCTTAATATTCTCATTATCTGCTCCTTTACAGGAATAGCTTTACCAAGAGTTCTCATGGTGTTGAAAATATCATTGAACCTGAGATACATGTAAGAAATAGGCTCATCAGGCTTCATTTTAAAGTTATCATATTTAATAGTATAGGTATTCAGCCTCATTTCGTTGACATTGGTTGTTACCTCATGAGAAATAGCCAATGTTTCCCAGATTTCATAAGCAGTTTTACAAACAGATATTCTATTAATCTCTTAATCTCCTAAATCATAGTATAGGGCATTCATTGATTTACAGTTATTATTGTAAGAATCTTTAGTAGGTTCATCCCCAGTAGTTCTATTAGTTTCTGGAATTTTATATTGAGTTTCTATAGTAGTCCAGATATCAAATCCTATACTTTCTAAATTAATTTTAATTTTAAGCTTCCACTGGGCATAGTTTGTACCATTAAAGAAAGGTGTCCAGTTGGTAATAGAACCTTCTAATCTATTGTCCATAACTAGATTTTAGAAAATATATTTAAAGAGATAAAATTTAGAACTGACAGAAATTTAAGATCTTTAAAGATGCAACTAAAATCACAGTTGAAAAATAGAGTGTTTTTAAATCCTGTATTAATAAAAACAACTTCCTCTGATACCAAATGTTGGACGGAGTGGATACTCAAGAAGGGGGGGTGGGGTGAATTGAGTTCTAATTAAAATTTCTGTTACAAATATTTCTCTTAAAATCCCCCTATTTAAAACACAAGTTAAACTATAGTGAATTTATATAGATTGTAAAATTTCAATTAGTTTCTCAAAGACTGATTATGTCTCAGTTAATTTAATTAGAAGATTAAATTTTCTTTTGAAACTAACTTACTGGTTCACAATAAGTACAAACACTTGCTAATTTAACTATCAAAGTAACTTTAAAAGAAAATGTATTTCAAAGTAATTAGCAGCGGAATATAAAATACATAATATACTTTTTACTTCAACTAAAATGCACCACAGATATAAATAATAGGTTCAGTCTCAAGCTGAGACTTAGTCCTCTCAAAGAATTTATATAAATTTGATCCACACCCTGGATCAGGGTAAACAACAGTGAAAACACTATCCAGGTACAAAGACCTCTACCACAGTTCTACGTGGGAAAACAAACAATAGCTCACTGGATGTCCGGGTATTACTTGACCTCTACCACTATGCATAGTGGGATACAAGGGAGTTATAGAGTTTGAATGAGGATTTATAAATCCTCTATCTTAGCATAGGAGACAATGTGTGTACGAAACATACAGAGTATACACACTGTTCGAAATGTAAATAAAAGAATCACTAAGAGTTTAGAATGCTCTTGTGATGTGAAGTGCAGCTCTGGACACTTTTGATTAATCAAAAATTCTTCTGATTCCTTCTCTAGTTTTTGTCTGAAAAACAAAGAGTCGTTTTCTTCAAGTTCAGTTTAATCAGCTTGAGTTCATGAAGAGCTCATTGTAATTCTTCACTCAAGATGTATCTTGTGTTCTCCTCGAGAATGAATGGCTTGGTGTATGTCGAGTGCTCTTCCAGTATGAATGTAGATTTTTATTTTTGTGTGAATGCACCATGTTTCAATGCTGTTCAGCCCTGCCTTTTACACACCTTTCACATGCCTTCTTGATTATATATTCTTCCCGGTATTTGTCCTTCCTTTTAAGGCTTTCACCTCCAACAAAAAGAATGATTACCTTTTTCATGGGTACTAGGTACAGTTCCCTGACATGCCAACAACTATAATTAAATAACATTAATTTCATTAAAAACATAAAATATGACCGTTGCATAATAAATAAATAATATTGAGAGTATAGAGTTTGACTTTTCAGTCTTTCATTAGTATCCTTCTGTTGGTAGATGTGTCACAGTGGACTTTGTGTAGCAGTGACCTTCTATCGGTAGCTCTTTGATCTTGTATCAGTAGCTCCTGGTATCAGTATCTGTTACTCTATCAGCAGCTCTATATACCGGTGACCCATTCTATCAGTAGCTCTTGGTCTATCAGTAGCTCTTGGTCTATCGGTAGCTCGCTATGTATCGATAAACTTACTCTATCAGTAACTTGTTTTGTCTAGCGGTAACTTTCTTGTATCAGTAGCTTGAAGTGTCGGTGACTGTCTGTATCGATAGCTTGTGCATATCGATAGTTCCGTTCTGTACCAGTGAAGTGTATATCATTAGACTTATGCATACTGGTAGACTTGTTCTATCGGTAGCTTAGTTTCTGTCGGTAGCTGTCTGTATCGGTGGACTTGATCTATCAGAGACATGTGCTTACCTGTGGACTTATACATATCGGTAGCTCTGCATATCAGTGACCTTAGCTTATCGGTGACTGTCTATCGGTAGACTAAGTATCGGTAGATCTGTATCAGTAGCTATATCAGTGACTTAATACTTATCTGTTTTACGCAGAACATATCCGATTGAGTTAGAATTACTTCAAAACTCATATAAACATAAATAAACATTTATTAACATATTTCAAATATTATTTTACTATTATTGTCAAATAGAATGTCACAGATGGAACGAGTTGGAATATAGATAAACATTAATTGGGATTATCAAAACAGGTGAGGTCAACAAGGATTATAAAAACCTTTTCGGGGGAATTATTACCTACCACATGACTCTATTATAGATTTGATATATGTTTTTGAATGTCTTCTAAATCCTGGTATGGAATCAGTTACCCTAACAAAATGAAAAATGTGATTGAATCTATTTATCTATAATAGGGGAAATATTAATGAGTCCATCTATATGTATCTAAGGCCCTTCAATAATTTCTTTTTATTTTTTTTGAAATAGGTAGTTTTATTATATTTTTATTCCATATAACCAGGTACTCAAGAGTTTACTTCCATCTAATGAGTCAATTAATATCTCAAGGATGGGATTTAACCTTTATGAGGCATACTAAGTATCATATTTAAAACAAGAATCGAAACCCATGTATTTTTTTTTGTACCCATGCAGTTTAACGTTATATGAAAAGTACATATATAAGGCCACTTCAGAACCAGGTGTTGAGATCCATCCTTAAGAAGGTCTCCAACATATCCTGATTATAGAAGGAATCAATGTTCTCATAGTTCAAATTTCCCCCAGGACATTCCTTATGGAAGATGCCTATATATGGGGGTAGTTATATTATGCTATTCAGTAGGGATTATATGCTGAGGTTTCCCTAGATTGGGGAAATTCATGATGAAAATGAAATGATCACTACAAATCCCTAATCTCGTGTAGGTTTTGGTCCATGTGTAAAATAATAGATAGATAGTGATTAGTCTCACAACGTATGAATGCAACAATTATTCATTGGGGAGGCCCATATGGGGTTTCTAATGTGGATATTATTCTTTAGGAATGTGTCATATATATCTTATTTATAGTTAGAATCAGAGTCTTCATAGGTAAATTGACTCCTCGATCCATTTATGGATGAGGGTGAATGATAAAACTATGGGAGATATTGGCCCCCAGGGGTTATGATGTCTAAGATATGGATAGAATTACATTGAGGAAGATTACTAATGGAGCTCAGGAATTGGGATGGTTTCCTACATACACTAATAAAAAAATAGCATATACCAAGGGTTTAAACCATTGGTATAGGTCTCCAAATCATTGGTATAGCATAAACCAATGGTTTGAAGGTCTATCGGTTGATTTGGAATTGTGATAGACATATCCAAACGGTTTGGGGAAAACCATTTTTATAGACCCATCCCTATGGTTTTTGAACTATTGGTATAGAACTATCCCAAATGTTTTTCAAATCGTTGGGATATGTAATCTAAAATAAAATTCACAATGGAGGATTGAACCCATGACCACCACGTTATATATCAAAGAATTTACCATTATCCTAAAATTATATTATTGAATGTATTTTTATAACTATATATTAATATATTAATAAGTAATTTATATATTGATTTATTTGATGATATTCAACAAAAGATTTCATAAAAAATTTGGGTGCCTACCCCAACAGTTCTGAAATCCATTGGGATATGTACCCTTGTAAAAAATGGTATGTCCCAATGGTTTTGGAAAACCATTAGGATAGTCTTAGCCTACCCCAATGGTTTTCTAGAACCATTGGAATAGGTATTGTCAAAATGGTCTATCACAACAGTTTTCGAAAACCATTTGAATATCCTTACCCTATCCCAATAGTTTTACAAAATAGTTGGGATTCATGTTGTAAAAAATAGTCTATCCCAACAGTTTTCAGAAAACCGTTTGGATAGACTTACCCTATCCCAAAGAGTTTCACATAACCATTGGGATACCATTATATTTCATGTCCTATACCAATAGTTTTGAAGGACCGTTATGATAGGGGGTCCTATCCCAATAGTTTTTACAAACCATTGGTATAACAATGCTGGTACAGGTAGGATTTCCCATGTTGACATCCTGGTTATGATAGGAATCAGAGTTCTCATAGTTTAGTTGACCTCTAGATCCATTGATGGATGATGATAGATGATAAAATCATATAAGATATTGGGCCCCAAGGGTTAGGATGTTTGAGATATGGGGGAATTAGATTAAGGTAGAAGATTATTGGAGCTCAGTCCTTGGGAAGGCACCTACATATCCAGGTTATGGTAGGAATCATAGTTATCGTTGTTTTCATTGTTTAGTTAGGGGTATACCCAATTTTTTCACAATACATGGTTATCATTTCCCTAGATGACGTCATAATATTTCTTATGTTTCTACTAGATTTTTCCTATGTGATTTCCTGACATTCCCTAGGTTTCTACCTAACATGTTTGAGGATGTTTGGACATGTCTTAGTTAACGATAATCCATGTCCAAATACAATCACATAGTGTAGTTGACTTGTTTGTAGGAAATTTCATGATCTAGATGGTATGTTTGGGGGGGTATAAAATGATCAAAAAAGACATGAATGATGATGTCTAGACATCTCATGGCTTCATAACAAACATGTACAAAGTCAATCGCATGATCTAGATGGAAATCTTGGGGGAATTCACAAGGCACAGATTTCATGTTTGGAAAGCTATCGAATGATCAATATAGACATGTCTTGGTGCTATCTCATGACTTTTTGGACATGTCCATGGGAATTACATAGTTGAGATGGAATGTATAGAGGTTGTCGCAAGCCTTTTTTGACATGTGTGGGAGTTTCCATATGACTTTCCTAACATGTCCTGAGGGATTCGCAATACCTACATGACTTTTATTGAGGGTACCACATGCCTTGGGAGAAATGTTTGGGTGTTGTCACATGATCTAGATGAATCTTATGAATCTCATGAAGAATATTATATCCATCATCACATAATTATTTCATCATTTTTTAGTATTTATTACGTACATGCCTCATGGTTTCTCAAATATTACCTTAATTAGGTTTGACGTGACCTAGACAACATGGAATAACTCATTATATTGATTTGTATGGCCCCAAATATTTCCTTCACATGATCTATAGAGTGATCATGCAAAGGAAATATTCATGATGTAAGATATTTTAGGTCATTCGCTATATTTTACTTGATGGATGGCCTTGATGATCACATGATCTATAGAGTGATCATGCAAAGGAAATTTAATTACTTATATAATTTATAATTCTCACTTGGCGGGAATAAACAATTTTTTTATCCCCACCACCACCCCCAGGTAGTCTAGGATAGGCTTAGGGAGCTATTGTATAGTGCCATGGGTGGCTACAAGCACTAGATATTTTTGACCTAGAGGCTCCAGAAGTGGTTATAGGTATGCTCTATTTCCATTAAACTTATAATGTAGTATTTTTAGATACCAATGTAACATACCATTTCCTTGAAATAAATTTCAAGATTCCTATATAGGGTGACACATGTCATCAGCAGAGCTTTGTGATGGGTTTTTGACATAACTTCAGACTCGTGAGGAAGTGTGATACTTCCCTGAATAAGACATGTTATTGTGATGTGATTAAAAACCACGTCGGTGAGTTAGTTACACACAAAAAATATATTTCAATGGTGTAGAAGAAAAGTTCCATTTACTTGTGTATTCAGGGTGGGTTGATGTGTTAAGGTGTCTAAGAATGCCCTAGTTGGAGTGAACATGTGGGATAGGGAAAGGATGGGATTCAAGAAGAATGGTCTTCTGACCTAAAGGATTGAGTTTTGTTTAAGTCATGAAATAAATCTTTATAATACCAATATGATTTTTATATATTCATGTTATTATTTTAAAAATGTATCCTCTATTCAAGGATTCTTGATTCCATTGGAGCATTTTGGGTCAACCATTCAGTCAGAGGCCACCTGAAGGGTTTTTTTATCTGTGGTGTAGATG